>CAUYQG010011383.1:0-67728 GCA_963574415.1 Tarsius wallacei
TTTTTTTTTTTGAGTTGGAGTCTCACTCTGTCGCCCAGACTGGAGTGCAGTGGCCGCTCCCGGCCACCGCAGCCTCAACCTGCTGGGCTCCGGCGATCCTTCCGCCTCAGCCTTCCAAGTAGCTGGAACTACAGGCACGCGCTACCACGCCCGGCTAGTTTTTGATTTATTGTAGAGATGAGGTCTCGCCTGCCCAGGCGGGTCTCGAACCCGCGGGCTCAGGCAATCCCCTCACCTCAGCCTCCCAAAGGCGCGGGATTACAGGCTGAGCCACCGAGCCCGGCTTACCGTACTAATTTGACCGCCGGTGGATTGGACATTGTTCACCACAAGCGAATTGAAGTATCTGATTAAATAAGGTAATAATCTCAAGTATTTATCACATGGGAGTAGCAGTGACCCAGTAATGAAATATTTGCATAATTTATCTTTCTTGTTTCTAAATAAAAATATAAGGAAGAAGGAAAACATGGGAATAAATATATCACTATGATTCTACACATATTTCAGAATAAACACAAATATGTGGGCCGTGTACTGAGTAAACTTTATTCTGGTCATAAGACCTCAGTAAATTAGAATATGCCAACAGAATTTTTAGAAAATTTAGCAAATAGCAAATTTATACCACCACTGGGAGGAAAAAAGAGAATTTTTTTTTAAGTTGGAGTCTCACTGTTGCCCAGACTGGAGTGCAGTGGCCGCTCCCGGCCACCGCAGCCTCGACCTGCTGGGCTCTGGCGATCCTTCCGCCTCAGCCTTCCGAGTAGCTGGAACTACAGGCGCGCGCTAACATACCTGGCTAATTTTTGGTTTATTGTAGAGACGAGGTCTCGCCAAGTGGCCCAGGCGGGTCTCGAACCCGCGGGCTCAGGCAATCCACTCACTGTGGCCTCCCAAAGTGCTGGGATTACAGGCTGAGCGCCACCAAGCCCGACCAGAGAATTTTTTTTTTTTTTTAAAGAAACACATTGTTGGAAGATATGGACACATTATTTATGAGATGATAGCAAGGGTACTGAGAAAGCGTAGAACCAACTGTGCTGCCCATCGAAAGAGGACTGGATAAGAAAAATGTGGAGGCTGGATGCGGTGGTTCACGCCTGTAATCCCAGCACTTTGGGAGGCCAAGGTGAGACGATTGACTGAGCCCAGGATTTTGAGAACAGCCTGACCAACTTGGCAAGACTTCATCTCTACAATACATCAAAAAATTAGCTGGGTGTGGTAGCGAGCGCCTGTAGTTTCGACTACTTGGAAGGCTGAGGTGGAAGGATCGCCTGAGCCCAGCAGGAGGACGCTGGGTTGACTTGAGCGTGCCACTGCACTCCAGCCTGGGTGACGGAGTAAGATTCCAATTCAAAAAACAACAAAAAGTGGTACATATACGTGATGGAATTTTATGCAGCCATAAAGAAGGACAAAATTATGAACTTCACAGCAACTTGGATGAACTTGGAATCTGTAATACTGAGTGATCTATCACAGAAACAAAGAACTGAGTACCACATGTTCTCACTCACAAGTAGACCTTGAACAATTTTCATAATACTATAAGAAAGGGATTGACAGTAGTGGGAAACTGCCAGGGGAGGCAGGACACAAACACACACACACACACACACACACACACACACACACACACACACAACACCTCACCAACAAGGGTACCTGTATAATGAACATTTGAATACCTAATCCTAAATTGTACCCCACATCTTCAAAATTAAAAATTAAAAACAAAAAACTTTCAAAAAAAAGAAAAAAGAACTACCCTTGGTCATTACAAAATACAATGTCAGTGAAGAAAAAGAATTCTCTCACAATAAAACTTTCTGCTTCACACGATCTTTTTATGCTAGGGAATATTTCATCCTAAACTAAAAGAAAATACGTACATTAGATGGTTGATAAAACTGTGCGGTTCGATATTGGCACTATGGTTTTGATAGTATAGATGCATAAAAATGATATTATGGTAAAACTCTGACTAGAGTTGACGGTCAAGAAACACATATAAATCTTAAAAATTGTAATCCTGCTCATACCTAAATTGGCGCTTAAGATGTTCACATATTTAAGAGGTTAAATTAATTAACGAAAATGTTTCCCCTTTGAATCATATCTTTTGAAGAGAGACGAAAGTAGTTCACATTTAGCTAAGTGATTTAAATTTATATATAAAAAATAAACACTTTATTGGAAAATATGGACACAGTATTTATGAGATGATAGTAAGAACACTGAGTAACATTTTAAACAATATTCTGAAATGAATATTGAAATGAAAAGTAGGCCCAGGTTTATAATGAAAAAGAAAAAAATCATAACAACAACATGATTGAGGACACAAATTTTAATCACTGCTTTAAAACAAGCAGACAGTTTTCTCTTTCACTAGTGAACAGAGCTTTAATACTTGCTGTAACTTCTGCCAATTCAGTACCCTTTCTAGGAAGATGGGGGAGGAAGAGGGGGGAGAGGGCGGACGGGGAGGAGGAAAAGAAAAAAAGATATTATCAACAATGGACAAGGAATGCAGAGTGGCAATGGCTCAAAGTGGACCTGGCAGACTATGAACACTGGAATCACCAAGGAAACATGGAACTATGAAGTAGCAAAATGCTGTGTAAAATGCCTGAAGCTCACTCTATGGTTCAGCTTTTAGAAACCAAATGAAAACTCACGAGATACAAGAAGAATGTAGTTATTCTGATGAATAACTCAATTAAAAGAAAAACTGTAATTTAAATGAACAAAAAACTTAAAATTTTTTTCAGTTCATCTGATTAAAGTCTAACCATCTCCTTCCAATGTAAAAGATGCTGTTTTCATAGTCCACAAAGTGGTAGAGCTAAAAGGGGTCTTAGAGTTTATCAAATACAATTTCCTCCCTGTATGATGTGTCCTGGAGGGACTGAGTAACACAGTCTATGGGAAAGCTGATACTCAAACAGAGGCTTCTTGACTCTTGCTTGGTTCAGACATATCACCACCATACAATCAGTTCTTAAATGCCAGTCTGTGTAAAAGTTACTGGCGGGGAGGAAAGTGGCTGTTAAAATGCAGACTCCAGGGCTCTTCTCAGAAATTCTATTTCAGTAGGTCTGGGGTGACACACAGGAATTTGCATGTTTAACAAGTTTCTCCAGTAACTTTGCTTCAGGTTCTCCTCAGGCCACACTTTGATAGATTAATGGAAAGCTGGACAAATCATGGAGTCACTTAGAAATAGGCTCTTCTTGTTCTCAGGTACAGATGTTCAGGGATATTAATTAATCTCACTGGAAGCATGGAAGGATCATCTCTGGTGGACCATGCTTTGGGTTCTTTCTTTAAAAACAGAAAGATACAATGAATAGAGAGGCTTTTCTGTAAAGTAAGTGAACCTGGGCACACTGGTGAATTGCAGCAGGTTCACACACAGCCTGGGCCCCCGAAAGGAAAAGCGAACCAACAGGGCAAAAGAGGAGGAAAGAATTTTAAACCCTGGCAAATAAAATAACCTCACTCTTGGAAGGGACAAATAGGTAGATATGTAATAAAGCAGACACAGCAAGACGCCAATTGTGGAATCTAGGTGTTGGGCATATGACTACTGACGATATAATGCTTTCAAATGTTCTGTACATTTGTACTAATTTCCCCGATAATTGAAACCTTAAATTCCAAGACATCTGTGTTTCTACTTACCTCTACTTTCCCCACTTACCAGATTCTTCCTTCCTTTGTCAATTTTTCTTTTTCCTCCTGTTTTTCCAATTTGGTTGGAACTTAATCCTCTATTGTTTGCTATGCCATATCTTTAACAGATTTTAATTTTCAAAGTGATATTGAATGTTAGTGTCCCCAATCAAATGAAATATCTTCCATCTCCAAAACTTCACAGTACTCTTTTTACCTTTCTTTTGGTACATCTAGTTTTTCTGTATTCTAGTTAACATCCAGTCATGTTTTAATCTCCATGAGGATAGAAAGTGTTCTTTTTCTTTTTTGGTGTGCCTCTTCATTTACACTGACCAGAGTAGGCACCCAGTGAAGATTGGAGGATTAAATCTTATCTTAGCTTCAATTATCATTTTTGTATTTAAGACTCAAATCTGCTTGACATTTCTACTTGGATAAAACTTCAGGTGCCTCAAAACTCAACATATTAAAATCTGGATGCATCTTCTCTAGTAAACCCATATATGAAATTTTAGAGTGATTTTTGATTCTTCACTTTTCTTTAGTCCTGCCACAACCAGTGAGCTTCGCTGAAGTGTATTTTTCTTCAAAACACCATTCAAATATCTCCAATTTTGTTCTTTCAACGTTCGCGGCCACCAGTCTAAGTAAGCCCTAATCACCTTATGTCTGAACTACTCAAAAAAATCTGCTACCAAATTCTCTTTTCTCTGCAATACTTATGTACCACTACCAGGTCAATCCTCCTGAAAAACTGTTTTAATTATGTCACTCTCCCTTAAAAAGCCTTCAATGGCACATTATTACCTATTCATAATCCAGATAAACCTTGACATATTCTCCCCCAATCCCTTGTAGCTATAGAAATTCTACCCATTCTTCAAACGATGGCTCAAGTTGTCTTGTCTTTTTTTAAAGCAGAAATTTACACCCCAGCCATTAAGTGTCTTCTCCTTACGCTGCTATTCTACAGCTAGTTGATAGCATCATCCAGACATCATAGACCACATACTACATAGTGCATTTCTGTGTCTAACATGTCCCCTACTAGACAGTAAATTCTTTGGGGCTAGTGGTATTATTTTAAACCATATCACACAGCCCCCAGCTCCACTGCTGACCTGCAGATACTAAAGACTATAACCTTTAAGTGGAGAGCAACTATCCATGATGCAAATGTTGACGTATTCATGGGGGGAGAATATGTCAATGTTAAGCAAATGTTGGAAGAACATTTTCAACATTTGGGTTAGAAAAGGCAAGAATGTATACAATGAAAGGAAAAAAAATCCCTGAGGACGATAAGATTGTAATCAGGAGAAAATAGAATCCAGGCACTGAGCAAACTCAACTTTGAAGATGATCATGTTTTTTATCCTTGAGGATAAAAAGTCAATAAAAAAAATGTCAGGAATAGAGTGTGCCTCAGTCTAAATTAGTACAAAACTTAAGTAAACAATATCTCAAAGTTGGAGCTAAGGATTACATTTTTGCCAGTATGGTCAGATGTTCCCTTAAAAAACTCCATACATTCCCCTCAAAACAAAGCCCACAATTACTTTCCCAACCCCAAATGCTTATAGCAATAATAGCTAATGATTCTCAAATACTGTTACACAGGGTGTGGTGCGTTCTCTACATAAATCTTTTCACATTCAGATAAAGAGCTGATGTAATAGGTCAAAATTTATTAAGCTTCTTAAGAGAAAAATGCTGACTAACCCAGTGGAATGAATTCACTCATATGGAAAAATACAGTTAAAAAAATGATCATATTTATCTCAAAGTTGGCTATTTGTTATGTATCCCACAGAACTGCTTCATTTTGTGATTAAATATAGAAGGGTTTAAAAAAAGCTTGTTGCACCACAATTCATATTTGTAAACAAATTAAGACATTGTGTTTTTTTCATAAAAAGTTAGTTTTATGAAAGTCAAAGATACGTTTTCTTAATGAAATAGCTTTTCCCTTCTGTATAAGAGAACTTTGCTTTTAGTACACATTTTTAGGCACAGAGTTACTACATATTTATTCTATATTAGAAAGATTCTACAGAGTGAAACTTAAGAAAAGGTATCTCCAACTTTTCTGGTGTTATCTATTGTATTAATGCAAGGTATAGCTGTTTTAAACTTGTTTCTTGCACCTCCATCATCTCTTTAGTCCTTAACAACAAAGAAGCCTATGTGTGAAGTAGTGGTGTAATATCTACGGAGAATTACTAAATATAGACAACAGGTACAGCACTATGGAAGTACTATGGGAGATAAAAAGTTTACACTGCACTATGTCTGTCCATCATTATACGGTCTCTGCCAATATTACTTATACTTTTGTAGGCAAGACATATATTAAAAAATTAAAGACAAAGTACTCAATCTCATAAAGACATCACAAGGATCAAGAGTAGCATGGCTGGGTGTGGTGGCTTAAGCCTGTAATCCCAGCACTTTGGGAGGCTGAGGTGAGAGGACTGCCTGAGCTCAGGGGTTTGAGACCAACCTGGACAATTTGGTGAGACCTTGTGTCTACAATCAATCAATCAATCAATCAAGCCGGGTGTGGTAGCACGTGCCTGTAGTACCAGCTACTTGGAAGGCTGAGGTGGAAGGATTGCCTGAGCCCAGCAGGTGAAGGCTGTGGGGGCCGTGAGTGTGCTACTGCACTCCAGCCTGGGCGATGGAGTGAGACTCCAACTCAAAAGCAAACAAACTAAAAAGAATGGCACAATCACAATGCCATGGGAGGTAGAGGCAGGAGAAATGACCATAGAGTCTGAAGAGAGTGACTTGAGCTGGAGATTGGTGATGGATGCAGATGAGAGCAGAAGGCATTAAGTGCACAATCTACAAAAAATATAAAAAGAACGATACCAGAGAATTTCCACAGGGGAGTAGTGAGAGAAAGTGTTAGAAAGTTGAGCTAGAGCCAAATTGTAAAACCTAAATGCCATCCTTGGAAGTCTGGGCTTAATTCTTGTGAGAAATGAACTCACCTGTCCAAAATCAAAGGATGGACACAGAGACATGAAGTGCAGCAGAAGTGAGACTTTAATGGTGTTCTTGCAAGACTGTGTGTCTGGTGGGCAGGCACACCGGAGCTGTTAGAGTTCGAATATTTGTAACCTAGAATGCAAGTCCCCCTCCCCTGTTCTCTCATAGGCTGGGCTTTCCAGAGGTTACAATGCTTTCCCAGATGTTGCCTACATGTCACACATTGATTGAGTCACATAATTAGTTCATTTGCAAGTTGTATTTGTTGATTGGTTTAGAGTTGCTACAAAATACCTTCATTTACATGCCCTATTTGCTGATTGGTTTACAGGATTTCATTTTGATTGGTTCCCTTTGAAATTTGAACATAAAGGCCCACCAAAGCGAAAGTCCATGAAAAAGAGAACAAAAAAGCAGGAAATGACTCAGCAAAGGCATTTAAACATAGCTCAGGGTTCATTTTGAAAATAAATCATTCTATTTCTTACAATTCTCAAGAACAGAGGTTCTGAAATTCCAGTGTACACAAGGATCACCTGGAGGAAGACTGGTACTAGATAGATCTGAACTCCTGATAATATGATTTAGTATGTTTCGAATCGTACCAGAAAACTACATTTTAACAGGCTCCACCGGTGAGTCTGGTACACTGACACACTTTGAGACACTCTGCCATAGGACAAAAGATCAAAAGAATAATGCCTACTATTAATTATTGTAAATACCCCATAGGCTCTGGAAACACCCAACTGGTAGGCCCAGTGTTCTCTCCTCAGGCCTTGTGTCATCTAATTTTTCTTCAGTATTCGGCACCGACTTCGTCACTGTTTACATCTTGAAAATATGAGGACTCAAAAATACCCAGAATTTACTTATACATTTCCCATAGAGTAACATACACAGTCTATGGGAAAGCTGAGACTCAAACTTACATGTTTAAACTTCAGTCACTTACAAAGTACTCTCCATTTGATGCAATACACCACCCCTATTGAGACACTTTTTCCATGGCTTAAGAGTTTTGAAACTCATAAATTTTGATGCCTTTTAGTACTTGTTATTTTTTCACTTCTTCCACATCAGCAAAACGGTTCCCTTTGAGGACTTTTTTCATCAGAGAAACAAACAAAATATCGCTTGGGGTGAGATAGGGTGAATTGAGAGGGTGGGACATGGAAGTCATGCCGTTTTTGGTCAAAAACTGTTGAACACTCGGCAAGCACACTCAGTGTACTTGTAAATCACCCACCATGAAGAGGCAAATGCGTTGAACCCCCCCCACCCCCACTTCACTGAAGCCAAAAGCAGCCTCTCACAACGCTAGCTGGTATACTGATGCCAATGGGTTCCTAGACTTACCTTGCAGGGAAAGCCTGTATTAGAAAATAATTCCGTTAAAAAAAATAATTGTTTTGTGTGTGTGCATCCCTCGTATCTTTGCTTAAACATCACTCTGAAATCTCATGGTCTCCTCTGGCCCCTCATTACCGTGCCCTTTCTTTACATGCTATTTCTTAAGATTCTGACTTTAGTTCTCTACAATTCTGAGTGATTTTACTCACTCCTAAGGAATATGGAAAGCCTTGATGCCAACCTCAGAAGACTTTGTCCTGTAGATAAAGAGGAGTTATAAAAGTTTCTAAGCAGTAGAATATCACAGAGAAAGACATGTTCTAGGAACATTACTTTGGAGATGGTCTGCAGAAAAGGATTACACATAGGAGAAATAGGAGGTAGGGAGAATAATTAGGAGATGATAAAATTTTTAAAGTTATTACCAAGGATTGGCTTCAAAATGAAAATGTTACTTTTCTAGTTCTCCCCTTTCAAAAACTAGTTTTATTTCAATAAATTAATAGATGAAACACTTTTTTTTTGAGTTGGTCAGTCTCCCAGACTGGAGTGCACTGACACTCTCATGGTCACTGCAGCCTCAACCTGTTGGGCTCAGGCGATCCTTCCACCTCAGCCTTCCAAGTAGCTGGAACTACAGGCATGGGCAACCATGCCAGGCTTATTTTTTGATTTATTGTAGAGATGAAGTCTCACCAAGTTGCCCAGGCTGGTCTCGAACCTCTGGGCTCAGGCAATCTTCTTACCTTCACCTCCCGAAGTGCTGGGATTATAGGCATGAGCCACCACGCCTGGCCTGAAAACTTCTAAATACATTGGAGTTGCATTATGGTAGGTTTTTTTTTTTTTTTTGCTATATATTCAGCTATAACATAACAGTTCAGGCCCTCTACAATGTTAATCACAGATAGTAAAAATCTGACATTACATTGTTCTCTTGTAACACCAATGTGAGTTCTTATTATCTAAAACAAGTGGCATAGGATTCTATAGTATTTGATATTGATATTTGACAAATGAAGTTCTTTCATTATGGAGTCAACAATCATTAGTACAGGTATTATTCATGAATGGTATAGGCCCTCTTTTGACTTGAATAAAGGGACAGCAAAGTGTATTTGATTTTCCTTTATATATTAAAACCATATCCATTGTGTCTTATACACAGTGTTTTCTATAATTAGTTCTAGGTTTCTAAATTGAGATAAAATAAGACACCTACATTAGGTGCAACCCTGCCTGCACCTAGTAAAAAGTAAACCAACTTATTGGTTATTCTTTCTCAAGTGATAGACACTGAGAGATGTTAAGCCTTTATCAAAATCAATTTCAATTTTGAATGACCCACTGCAATAAAGTCAAGATGATAAAAATTATTCCTTCCTGTTGTGTGACCTTGGGAATATTATTAAGCATTGTCTTTGCACAGTGCTATCCTCATTTTACATATACTGTGAAGATAAAATATCTATTGAAAGTTTTTTTGAGCACCTTAGGCCAGAAGAGCTACAGAAAGTCAATGTGTAGTTATTTTCATATCCATTATTACTCTTACCTGTCCCTTGTTGTAGCCTCCCTAGAAATTATGCAAATTTGGCCATTACCTTCTGCTTAATAACCCTTCATGTACTTGAAAGTGCTCTTCTCCACAAGTACCTCAAGCACATTTTAAAAAGAGGATTGCTTGAACTATAAAACAGCAATCTAGGGCTGTGAGTCAGCATTTCACTTAGATGTAAAATCAAAATGATTTTAAATAGGTAACATAATCTTTTTGGAAAACATGCACACCCTTTTGAAGAAGCTTTGAGACCACTGGAGTTTGCAAGTTTATGAATAGTTTATTACATTTCAATAAGTGTGTCACAAATCAATACAGTAAAAGTTAAGGACAGTGAGCTCATTATCAAGCCAGTTATTGATTCTCAAGTTCCAAAATAGAATAGTACAGGAAGAGTATAGAGGAAATAGGATTTTGTTTGTGACAACAAAAATTTTAGGAACATAAACCTAAAGAAATTATAAGACACAAAGGAATTTTCAGCAGCTACTTAGGATGATTATTTAAGCTAATGTCTTCACCTATTTGGTAATTTGAAATATTATTTGGTTTTCTCTCTTAAAAAACACCCTTTAAAATCATGTCAGAGGAGTTTGCAGAAACTGAATATTATCTCTTATTGACTTACTATCCTTTCAATTTCTTATATTACTTTTCTCTCTTGCCTTTAAAACATATACCCTATTACCAGTCTGTCTTATATCACTATCTTTGTAAGCTTGGGCTGCCATAACAAAATGCCAAAGAGTGGGTAGCTTAAAAAACAGAAATTTACTTTCTCACAGTTCTTGAGGCTAGATGTTCAAGATCAAGGTGTCAGCATGGTCAACGCCTGGTGATGACTCTCTTCTTGGCTGGGAGACAGACATCTTCTTGCTGTGTCCTCAGGTGGGATGTTGGCGGAGGGAGAGAGAGCAAGCTCTCTGTGTCTTTTAATTTTTTTTTTTGAGTTGGAGTTTCACTGTCACTCAGGCAGGAGTACAGTGGCATACTCACGGCCACCACAGCCTCAACCTGCTGAGCTCAGGCGATTCTTCCACCTCAGCCTTCCAAGTAGCTGGAAAGACAGGCATGTGCCACCATGCCTGGCTAATTTTTTGATTTATTGTAGAGATGAGGTCTCACCAAGTTGCCCAGGCTGGTCTCAAACCCCTGGGCTCAGGCAATCCTCTTGCCTCCGCCTCCCAAAGTGCTGGGATTAGAGGCGTGAGCTACCATACTCAGCCTGTGCCTCTTTTTAAGGGCACTAATCCCATCATAAGGGCCCTGTCCTCATGACTTCATATGGCCATAATTATCTCCCAAAGGCCCTATCTCCAAATACCATTACGTTGTGGATAAGAGCTTCAGCATATAAATTTGGGGGAGGGGCACAAATATCCAGTCCATACCATAAACTGACAGAAAAACTGACACTGGCTCCAAATCATCAAGAAGAAAATATTAAAATAAATAAGTATATTTGTTTTTAAATTATTCTTGTAGAAAGTGTCCCTTTTCTTCCTTTTATAGCAATCTAATTCAACAGGAAAGGAGCTTCCTAAAAAATTTATGAACAGTAATTTCATGAACCAATTCCTTAAAAATCAAAGACAGAACATGAGACATACATGGCTTTAGTAAAAATTGAGAAACAGAACATTAACTTATCTGTATGGGTATATTTAATAAAAACAGCTTTTAATCCCCTATACCTTGATCTCATATCAGCTAAAGATTCTTAAAATAATGTAAAGCATTTGGATGTCCTTGGAAAGTAATATAATACACAATAACACTTCTATATTACATTTTCATAGATACTATTAAAAGGAATGATGAATTACATTCTTCCATTCAAAATATGCACAATAGTAAAACAAAACTGATAAAGTTACAATTGGTTTGTAACTTTACTAAATTACTTAATTTACTGAATTTTACTAAATTTTAATACAAATGGTTATTTTTATTACATACTATGCAAATTTGAAGGTATGAGAAATGTATTTTTCTTGATTGCACAAATTTCCTCACTGCAAAATACTTAAAATATATGTAAACCTTTAAATACAATTCCTTAATGACTATGAAGTGAATGGACAATATTTTTCAGATTTTCAAGAGGAAAGGTGGAGGAAAGTGGGAAAAAAGGTGACTGAGATCCAGAGTTCAGGTGACTTGGCAATGTCATTCAGCTGGCAGGTTGCAGAGTTATGTAAGGAACCAGAATTTTGTCTAAAAATACTGCAGATTAGTGTATTCAGGATGAAGAGGAACAAACTCTAATTATAGTTCAGATCATTTCGGTTCAGAAAACAGCTGTAGAAACTATTTCATAATTTTCAAAACTCAATTAAATGTATGTATGGTCCATTGGTGTCCAGCTTTAACACCTGTCTGTTCCCATAAGTGCCATGTTCCACTACAACCCCAGTGTCAGCATACTTGCTGTTAGCAGCTAATTCTTTTTCACATAAAGTCACAAATTGAGAATAAAGTTCTAACCCTTCTTCTTTTCCAGAGTTAGAGTGATACTGCATGTTTCTTCCTTTTACTCTCCCTCCAAGGGTGGCTTGAGGGATGATAAGAATGTCACCAGGCAAATCCAGTATAGAAACATGCTTGCCATTTTCTGTTTCACTTAATTTCACATTTAACAGTGTATTAACTGGGTGGGGAAGAAAGGCAAAACATTTTGAAGTCAAAAACAAAGAAAACCATCAATTTTTTAGTTAGTCAGCAAATCTCATGTTTAAAACTTTGTCAGCTCACACTTCTACCCCAAAGTCTCTATTTAGAGGTGAAAACCCGTTTCACTAAGCTAAATAATGTAAGCATGAAAAATAAGGCAAATTACATGCAGAAAATGGCAAGATATTTTAAGTCTGACTTGGCAGTTAAGATCATCGAACAATAAGTCCATCCAGAAAGGTCTAAAGAATTACCTGTATACTGGAACCTCAAATATTGTTGCCTTGGGGAACTACATGAAAAGACTGTGCATCCTTGTTCCTTATATTTTCATAAGCAAATCTCACTGGAAGAATAATAAATCCTCCTCAAACCAAATTCTGCTTTATAACAGAACAGTAAATAAAAATTTTAGTGTACTTCCACATGTTCTCACTCATAAGCGGACTCTGAACATTTACCATAATACTATAAGAAAGGGATTGACAGTAGCAGAATACTGCTGGGGAGGAGGCTAGGGGGTGGGGGGGAGACAATATCAATAAGGGTACCTGATCTCAAACCAGGCAAAGTGGTGACCAAAGGAAGGCCCAAACTTTACCTGTAAGATGACCACTTGTATACGTAATCCTAAATTGTACCCCACATCTTTAAAACAAAAATAAATAAATAAAATTAAATATAAAGCAAATAATCAGTTTTTACATGAAGTAATTTTTTTAAGTGAACTTATTATTAATTTTTTTATTTTATTTTTTTTTTGAGTTGGAGTCTCACTCTGTCACCCAGACTGGAGTGCAGTGGCCGCTCCCAGCCACCGCAGCCTCAACCTGCTGGGCTCCAGCGATCTTTCCGCCTCAGCCTTCCAAGTAGCTGGAATTATAGGCGTGTGCTACCACGCCCGGCAATTTTTTAAAAATTTATTGTAGAGATGAGGTCTCACCTGCCCAGGCGGGTGTCGAACCCGCGGGCTCAGGCAATCCACTCACCTCAGCCTCCCAAAGCACGGGATTACAGGCTGAGCCACCGAGCCCGGCTATGAACTTATTATTTTAAACTTAGTTACCAAGAATTTTAAGCTGAGACAAAGGTTATTGGTTCGATTTCATCATAAACCAACTGACTTTGTAGTTTAATGGCACTTTACAAATATAATCCATGGGAGAAGAGTAAAGGTGAAAGCAAGAATCACCAGAAATGCACTGTTACAACTGAAAAAGTAAATAAAAAGATATACAGCTATCGGGTACTTTTTCATATACATTATAAGTAAACATGGTGGTGTTATTTTTATAGCACTGAGATTTATAGCTAAGGAGTGTTAAAACCACCATAAAAAAAATAAGCAAAGGAAGTGTCTAATATAAAGTCTCCTGACCTTTATAAAGGTATAAACGACTTCTGCTTGCAGAGAACAGTGCTGAGAGGGCAAATGGTAGAATAATCCATATAAATTCCTGCCCAAAAATGAGGCTCCAAAAGGCAGCTTTCTGTTGGGGTAGTTAATGGTTTCAATTATTAGAGAGTATATAGTAAATATGAATAAAGACTTCAGTATGCTTGCCCCATTCTACAAATCCTGGAATTAATCTGGTAAAAACCTGCTGGCTGGGTGCGGTGGCTCACGCCTATAATCCCAGCAGTTTGGGAGGCCCAGGTAAGAGGATTGCCTGTGCCCAGGGGTTCGAGACCAGCCTGGGCAACTTGGCGAGATCTCATCTCTACAATAAATTAAAAAATTAGCAGGGCATGGTGGCGCGTGCCTGTAGTTCCAGCTACTTGGAAGGCTGAGGCAGAAGGATCACCAGAGCCCAGCAGGCAGAGGTTACGGTGGCCGTGAGTGTGCCACTGCACTCCAGCCAGGGCGATAGAGTGAGACTCTAACTCACAAAACACAAAATAAAACCAAACAACCTGCGAAGGTAAGCACCCAAATCAATTCCGAAGCTATGCAGTAAGAATCATCAATACTCACTTAGCTAACATTTATTTTTAAATATCTCGTTTCTCCATTACAAATAAGACTTTGCTATAGCCAACAGTCTTTATTGACAGCCTCTATGGAAATTTAACACTCTAGAGCATGTTATTCCAATGGAAATCACTATCTAACTAACTACGCCGTAGGTTAGTAACAGACTAAGCAGACAATTTTGGACTAAGAAGTCCAAGAGATAATACAATTTATTATACTTCAACATATCTCCCTCTACTGGCTATAACTGTGAATTCAGTTAATGCTACTAGTATAAAAGTATCAGTATGGAGATAAATACAAATGCAAATACCAGTAAGGAAAATTAAAATGAGACAGTAAATTAATGGCTCATTGGAAACTTTAAGATCCTAAGACAGGTTATCAATCATGTATCTCTAATGACGTGATGGGAAGTTTTGACAGGTCCCTGGACCTCAGTCCAATAATACTGAAGATGAACTAGAGAAAGATTCTACACATTTCTATGTTGTTATGTTCCCGAGGGATAGGTGATTTGATTAGAAGCATCTGAATCCATGTAATAAGTATGAGGTGGGATGAGAATCCCATCACATTGACTTACTTTGCCTACTGGAATAGAGGGAAATACAAGCAAACACTATTAATAATAGATGCGCTTATTTTTCCTAAAACTCAAACCAGCAAAATGTGAGTCTTAGAGTCATAGACTCCTTTACCAAGAATCACGATATATTAAAGCTCTGTGTTAGACTACCCACTAAAAGAGTTAAGGTGGACCGCCTCAGTGTTTTTAATTCACCACAATCTTATGCATATATTTAAAGTGAACTCACAAAGACATACATGGAAGCACGCAGGATTTAAATGCTATAAAACAACATGCAGCTTGGATTTGGTGGGTTCATTTCATCCTATTATAACTAAGACCCATCTAGACTCCATGAGACAACTTTAGGAAGTCAATTTTAAGCCAGAATGTCAAAAGTTTTCTTCTTGTTTTTGAAGATTTCTATTGTATTTTTTACAACCAATGAAGACATTAGCGAGGCAAACTATTAACTCAGGAAAGTGGACAAAATGTTTAACAATGCAGCATTAGGACGTGACAAATTACCCTCTATAATAGGAGCCCTCATTACATTACCTTCATAAACCTGTCGAAGCCTCCTTATGATCTGCTGGATTCAAATTTCAAACTATTAGAGTTACTGGCTTTCCAGTCTCATCTATCACAGTCCCTTCTTAAGTCTAGTTTTAATCCTTTGACAAAGTTGTCAAATGTGTTTGATACATCAGCATAAAACTCCCTCTAGCAGCTTTACTGTCTAAGCTATTCCTTATTGGGCTATTTGCCCTTGAAGCTCTTTTAGGTTAATTTCGTTAAGCTTCAACTCCCATTTGTATAAATTGTATTTCTTATAAATCCAACAAATGGGAGCTGTCCTTTACTAACAAGGAGAATATAACTTGTCCCCAATCTTAGGGATAGCTCCATTTTTTTTTCTCTTAACTTCTGCCTTGAGATGGAATGTGATTTGATTGGGTATATGTGAACCTATACAATTATCACAAAGAATATACAGTGTTTGGTTTGTCCAGGACACTAGAAAGCTGCAGGCAAATTATTGTTCAGCGATCCCTGAACAATGACTCTGCTTTCCATGCCTTTGCAGGAGGTGTGGCTGTGATGACACTGAGTTTGGTTAAAGAACCAAGAGAACCTTGAATTTATACATATTTTCTACAAAGAAGTGTACAAATGGCCAATACAAATTATTCCATAATATTGATGTAAGTTTGAGTTGACCAGGTTTGACAGGACCCATACTTTGTACATACAATGCCATCTACTGCTTCTGTTAGGGACTCAAGGGTGCTAAGGGAAACTATATTAAGAAATGCAGCATCTGTTTCTTCCCATGTAGCCACCCTGCTTCCAACAAGTTTCTGTATTCTTGGCTGAAGTGTACTGTGTGTACATGTGTACACTCTTCTAAATCAATCTATAAGCCATCTAAAATGCTGCAGATGTTTTCAAAGAATTCTACCATCCTTGCTTACTTTAAACTTTGAAATAGGCAAGTAGCTAAAGCCAACACTAGATGGAATTAAGTAATTAATAATTTACGTATCAGCCCAATTTAAGACTGTGCTTCTTAGAATGGAGGTTGGTTAACAGACACAAAATTACAGCTAGATAGAAGGAATGAGTTCTGGTGTCTTGCAGCACTGTACAGTGAATATGGTTAGCTATAATTTATTGTTTATTTTCAAAAAGCTAGAAGAGAGGATTTTTAAATGTCCACAACAGAAAACTGATACACTTTTGAAGTGATGAATATGCCAATTACTCTGATTTGATCATTATACATTGCTTATATATACTGAAATATCACTCTGTAGCCCATAAATCTGTACATTACGTGTTAACTAAAAAATAAAAGGGAAAAAAAGATTGTGTTTCTTGCCCCTTCTGGTTCATTTGTCTACTGCTGTTTTTTCTCATGCTTAAAAAAAAAAACCAAAAAACTCCAAACAATCAAACACGAACCCATTTTGTGAAGAAGTTCTTTATCAGCTCCCTTGAAAAAGCACACGTAGGTCACTAATCCTCTCTGAACCTATGAGAAATCACCAAAGTAAACTCAGATTAGAGCTAAATGAATACAATTCACAACTGTTACACGGAGGTTAAAAGTAAAGAGAAGTTTCATAATAAATTTGCTTTCTTAAATATGTGAGAAATAAAATATCTTAGTTTCAATCACCTCAGTTATTATTTATTCCAAAATTAAGTTTAAAGTATAGCCAAGAGCAGTGACAAGTTTTACCTTCAAACATTTACTTCTAATCAAAATTATTAGGACTGTCAACTAGCCTCTTTCTCAGTAAGGCTGACAGACTTAGAAACATTTAGTTTGTGGGGACCCATTTATTCAATACCAAATGAATTCACATTATACCAGATATAGCTGATGGATATAAGCAACAGTGTGACTGATGTCATTTGATATCATCACTTTTTATTCTCCCTAATCCATTTACTTACAGGTAATGAAAATAAGAGTCTGATTCTATTTTAATAAACTCCAGGAAACTGTACACTCATTTTTTGTTGTTATTAATGCTTTAAATAAGCATGATTCAACCTTGGAAATTACATTTATGATGATAAGTTCTATACTAAAATGTTGGTTGTTATCAGAAATATAAAACTTGTTTATTTTACATAATGACTTGGATATTTCCTTCTTAGCTCTTTTAGGAGACTATATAGAATAGAGACACTTTATAAATGATTTCGATTCTGATGAGCGAATCATCAGGTTTTTGATTCTACATATTAACCTCATCGACTGCTGGAGCTATTATGATTAAGTGAGTTAATATTGGTGAAGTGCTTAAAACAGTGCCTGGTTCATAGTAAGTGCTACATAAATGGTTGTTAATTGAGTATGTAAAAATAAATTTAAGGGCAGAGGCACCATTTACTTCACATTTTAATTTCCAAAGCACTTTACAGACTGTTTTGTACATGATAGGGAACTCAACTTATCTGTTGTTGATTGCATTAACAACAATATTTTCCAGACTCATAAGTGTTATCTAAATAGTTCTCTATGTAAATGTAAAAGCAACTCTGCATTCACACTTGACTTACCTGGAAAAAAGTCATTTTAAAAAAGTGCTATTATGCTACTGAAACATTAGGCAAGGGCCTCCAATACATACCATAGTAAGGAACTGGCAAGTTGAATGATAACAGCTGTCTGCACTACTGTCGTAGGCCTCTCCACTGGGATTGTTTTCAGCATGAGCCAAAATCTGAAGCATATTCGTATTCGGATACTTGCAATGTCAGAATTAAGTGCTTTTTAAAAACTATTTGCAGAAATAGACATTTCTTCTTTCCAGTTAGCCACAGTAGCTCCTCATTAAGATATTTTCTTTTCATTTATGACCTACAGAGTCCTGTCTTTAAGTCAAGACCACTTTCCTTGTAGCTTCTTTTGTATAAAACATTACAAATATATAGGAAAGTGCAGATAATTCTCAATATCATTTTAAAAGTTCACTTCCCAGAAAGAAAAAACATTAATCTGTGATAGCAAAGTTCTAAGCGAACAAGTAAAGAAAGTAACCTTCACATCTTTTGACAATTCAAACACTGTAACTGAAATAACAAAAACTTTTTAATAACAGAATGGGATGGAGAATGCATAAGAGAGTGGAAAGAATTTATATTTTCTCACCCTCTAAATCACTTGTCAGCTCTTTAAACTAAATTAAGTCGTGCGAAGGCATGAAAGAGAAAGACTTTAAAGACAGCTTTTCAAGTTTATAAACACAAACTGATAGTTTGGAAGGCTGTAATAAAATATCTGTGATTGTGTATAAGGAGATGTGGCAGGAAGAACATAAAGAAGTTAAAGCAGCATGGAAAGAAACGAAATGATTAATGGTTTGGAATTTACAGTGTCAGGAGGCAACTATAAAAAAAGGTAATTATTTAGATAGGATAGCAAATATAAAAATAATAAAATTTCAAATATGGAAGATAAATCAAGACCTCAACAAAAAGGCCTAACAAAAATTAGAAATAAGAAAAATAAATTTCGGAGAAAAGGGGAAGGTGAGAATACAGGAATTTTTTATGCTTATATTTCCAAATTAGCACAGGGTAAGATGCTGATTTAATAAGAATTACTCACACATGGGTAGTATTCAAAATATTAACTAGGATTGTGCTAAGTAATGCTAGTTAATAATCTGGGACCCAATTCAGCAAAAAAAAAAAAAAAAAGAGTAAGATTTTGCGGTGCCTCAAGAGAGCCGTTTTTGCAGATGACGATAAAAAAAAAAGATTTTGCTACATTAAAGTTTGAATACCTCCAAAAGTCTTAATTATGAATTTTTTTCTTCCATTTCCAATTACTGCAAAAATATGTCAGAGGCATTAAAGAACATTTCATTTGCTTTTGTATGGAGTAGGCGGCAGGCTGTCTTAAAAATTAGCTTTTGTATGGAGTAGGCGGCAGGCTGTCTTAAAAGCAAGTCTGTATGCAAGCAGAGGCAACTCGACGTCAATTCTTAAAATTCTTTGCAGGAAATGTGTTCGATAACAAAGCAACGGTATTATGAAAGTAAGTCTTTGCTTATCAGTTGGAAACGAGTCAAAATTTTAAGAAAGCTTCTTGAAATAGAGTTGCTTCTTGGGAGAGCTCATCTCCATGCCAAGACCAAGCTACAGTCAACCTAAGGGGGAATTCGAGGCGACCTGGGGCACAAGTCAAAGCAGTTCTCGCACCCCTGCAGCAAACCTGACCTCTAAAGGCCAGCAAGGCCGCGAGTTGCAAGGGTCTGCGACAGTCAGGCCTCAAGTCTACGGAGCTCAGGTGGGCAGGCGGTGAGAAGAGGTGCACATCCCCTCGGTGCCCGCGGGCAGCGAGACACGCTGCGGGGCCTACGGCTGGCGCTGGGAACCGTGGTGCCGGGCCGACCAGACAATCGAAGCCGGGCAGGCCGGCGTGTGCGGCGGCGGCGGGCGGCTTCGCGGGAGGTCTGGCCCGGCGCCACCCGGCCTGCCCGCTTGGCCCAGAGGGACACTGAAGGGGGACGTGTCACTGAGACGCGAGGGGGACGGGGACGAGTCACGGACACAAAGCAGGAAGAACCACCCCTGCACGCCGGGGGCTGACGAGGACCGCCAGGTTGGCGATACCTCCACCCACTGGTCCGCGGGGTCTACCTCGGCTTGGTGAACTTGCAGCCAGGAGTGCAGGTACTGCTGCAGCAGCGCGCGGACCTGAGGTGTCCGGTCGTCGTCAGCCATGGCTGGAGCCCGCGCCGCGCTCCGTCACGTCCAGGCCGCGCGCCGCGCAGGCCCAACCGCTGGCGCGCAGGCCCGGAGGACTGAGCCAGGCGTCCGTGGCCCCGCCCCTAGGTGGGCGGGGCCTCTGCCAGACTCTCGCGTGTCCCGGATGTGCGGTCTTGGAAAGCCGCGTAGCCGTGAGCTCCTCCGCAGAATCTTCCCGGCTTTGTGGAAGGTGCCTATTGCGTACTTTTAAACGAGGGGAAAGCCTCATTGGACCCCTTTCCTATGCTCCTTTTGTAGAAACATTTTTACCTCAGAAAGCTTAGGCTCCAGCTGTTGAAGTTTTAAAAATATAATTTAAGTCCCCATATGCCCATTATAAAGATAAGTAGACAAAATGACTCCAACCATAAAGCAAGCGGAGATGGAACTAAAAGCTACACACGTCTTTCACATTTTTCCTTACCCCCACCAATAAGGCAATGCCGCCTCCTCTATCAAGAATGCTATAAATCATTCTGTTTCCACAGTTGTGAAAAGGTATTGGTATGCTAGGTGAATACATATTTAGAGATCATTCTTTAGAAAATATCCTCGCTAAAACTATTCTTATCCAAGAAAGTGTGATCATGAATAAGTTATTTAACCTGCTACCAATTTAAAAACACATTTAAAAAAATGCATTAAAGCCGGGCTTGGTGGTTTAGCCTGTAATCCCGCGCTTTGGGAGGCCGAGGTGAGTGGATTGCCTGAGCCCGCGGGTTCGAGACCCGCCCGGGGAACATGGCGAGACCTCATCTCTACAATAAATCAAAAAATCAGCCGGGCGTGGTAGCGCGTGCCTGTAGTTCCAGCTACTCGGAAGGCTGAGGCGGAAGGATCGCCGGAGCCCAGCAGGTCGAGGCTGCGGTGGCCGGGAGCGGCCACTGCACACCAGTATGGGCGACAGAGTGAGACTCCAACTAAAAAAAAAGAAACAAAACAAAACAATGTTGGTTCTTCCAATCCACAAGCATGGAATATTTTTCCACTTGTTTGTGTCATCTTTGATTTCTTTGAGCAGTGTTTTGTAGTTTTCATTGTAAAGGTCTTTTACGTCTCTGGTTAGGAAGATGCTGAGGTATTTCTTTTTTTTTTTTGTGGCTATTGTAAATGGATCGTGTTTTTTATTTGGGTTTCTGTTTGTTTATTATTGGTGTATAGAATGCGATTGTCTTTTGTACATTTACTTTATACCCTGAGACTTTGCCAAAGTATAGGCTATATTCTGATATTTTTAATACCTTTTCCTAATAATGAACATTTGGGTATATGAGGATTGTACAGGTTTATTTGAATATGTATGATACATTTATTTGAATATATGTGAGAATATTTATTTGAATACATGTGAGAATTCTTCTAAGCCAGTGCTTCCCAAACTATCTGTAGTAAAGGACCCATTTTTACTTGTTTCCAAACTGTTTTGGACCAATATTTTTGTAAAATACAAAGTCACACCCTCAGAGGTTATAGAAATGTCAAAACTCTCATTTTCAGTGCTTATCTCACTGTGGACTGGACACGACAGTTCACAAACCTTCACTGTCTGCAGAGGTACACTAAACGGCACTGCTCTTACTCTAAAGCATAAGTCTCAGGGTGGAATCGCCTAGTTCCACCAGTTAGTAGCTGTACAATTCCGGGCCAGTGACTTAACCTCTCTAGATCTCAGCTTCCTCATCACTAGGTAGTATTAGACTCCACCTCATAAGTTTCCTCTATGAGCTAGTCTTGATACTTTAAGGTCATTTTTAGCTTCAAAGTTCCATGTTTCACGAAAGCAAATAACAATTTAATGCTACCAGTTGCCATTCTATATTCTTCTCCCTCCCTACCTCCAGCAAATAATAATAGATAGCTCTTCACCCGCTCCTAGGACAAATGACTGAAATCTCTCCTTAGAATAAGGCAGCCATAGTCCTTGAAGACCAGACAATTGTCCCCATCCCTCACCTTTTAGAAGTTTAAGCAGCACAGATTATTCCTTGGCGATGACACATGCCTCTTTATCTACAGGGAAATCCCTCAGAATGGAACCTTCTGATGAGGTAATTGAACAATTGCTGATTTTAGGGTCTCAGTTACCATTCTAGGGTTAGAATAAACATATCAATGTTACTAGCCTAGTCTTGGGACAATGACCCCATGATTTCAGGCATTTTAATCACCGTATAGTAGTCCCCCATTATCTGGGATATGGTCCAAGATCCCCAGTGGATGCCTGCAACTATAGATAGTATCAAACTCTATATATGCAATTTTTTCCCCTTAAATACATACCTATAATTTTTAGTTTATAAATTAGGCACAGGAAAATATTAACAATAACTAATAGTAAAATAGGACAATTATAACAATATGCCAGCATCATAACTATTACACTTTGGAAGTCATCATTAAGTAAAAATAAGGGTGATTTGAACACAAGCACTACGATGCCATGGCAGTTGATCTGAGAACTGAGACAGCTACTAAGTGACTAATGGACAGGTAGCACCTACAGCATGGATATGCCAGATAAAGGGATGATTCATGTCCCAGGCAGGACAGAGTGGGATGACGTGAGATTTCATCACACTACTCACAACAATGCATCATTTTAAACTTATGAATTGTTTACTTCTGGAATTTTCCATTTTTCTTTTTTTTTTTTGAGTTGGGAATCTCACTCTGTTGTCCAGACTGGAGTGCAGTGGCCGCTCCCGGCCACCACAGCCTCGACCTTCTGGGCTCAGGCGATCCTTTTGCCTCAGCCTTCCAAGTAGCTGGAACTACAGGTGCGCGCTACCAAGCCCGGCTAACTTTTGATTTATTGTAGAGATGAGTTCTCACCAAGTTTCCCAGGTGGGTCTCGAACCCGCGGGCTCAGACAATCCCAAAGCGCTGGGATTACAGGCTGAGCCACCGAGCCCGGCTAAATTTTCCATTTTTCATACCACAGTTGACAGTGGGTAACTGAAACCGCGGAAAGTGAAACCACAGATAAAGGGGAAAACAACTGCAGCATGTTTCCAAGCAGCTCAGGAGATGAGTGCTGCCTGCTTCAACTGAAGATGAAAACTGGAACAAAGCCTACAAGAGCTTGCTCACTGAACACATCCTAACCAGACCATTGTCTATGTCAAGCATTGTCCAGCTTTTACTTGGGTAGCCTTTTATTAACAACTAAAATAGAAAATACTTGTATAAACATGGGTTTATTGTATAAACATGGGTAGTAACTGAATATACTAGAAATTTGTTGTATCTGACTTAACTCATTTATAAATTTAATTTCCTGTTGAAAAAGTTTCAAACCATACTTATTTCACTTTTATGTTACACCTTAAAAAATACTTCTACCATATGATATATACTTGTATTGCTATTCAAATAAATAAAATCAGAGAAAAAACGGTCTTTTTTAACAAAAAATGTATATGTTTCTATGCTTTTTGGTCTAACGTAAAATTTGCAAAACTATTCCGAAAGCAGAATACATTGTGCACTAGTCATAAAGAGTGTGAATGAAGGATGTGGAAAATGCTGGAAGTCTCCATCCACAGGACTATTACCCACTATTCTTCTTACCTTAAAATATTAATTTAGTCTGATTTCTACTGACCTCAAAGTGAGTTGAAAGTAATGAAAGGCTACACCTCCTAGACAGAGAGGCAATTCTATGAGTTTTGTGGGTTTAGTATCCCCAAAGACTAAAAGCAGTGTCCTTGAGAGAGCTAAGCTGGGATCCCAGAGAGTATGCTTATGTGCAGGTGGCAGCCAAGGTTTCAGTGGACAGTGATGTCCCAGATATACCACCCATGAAGCTGGCCCCCTACTCTCTATGCTGGCTTGAGTAGCACAACTCAAAAATGAGTTGCACAACTCATTTTCAATCTCTCCTTCTGGAGTTCTGTGATAGTATTCAATCACACCTCAAAGGTATATCTTCTACATAATATATCATGTAATTGTCAAAAGATATAGGGCCTACTTGTCCTATATTAACCATACCTGTTTTATCTAGATGGCTATTGGGTTTAATACATGTCTCCCTGGTATTCTTCATAATACCGTATTGGAAACTTTGATTCCAACGGCTAAAATCAAAAGAATCCACAAAAATTCCTAACATCCACTAGCAATTTACAGAAGAGTCCTTTAACTTCTTGTTTTTTTGTCTCGCTTTAGCCTCACAGGAACAATTGCAAATTTATCCTCATTGCTTTCCAAGGCTTGAGCTGTATAAGGCCAAAGCACTTCAGTACATCTGTCTGCAGAGATTATAGACTCAAACATTCTTGTATTTTCTGGCTTTCTAAAAATAATTTGATTAACACAAAAATTATAGAAGTATCACACACACATCTTTTCACACTGGAAACTGTACATCTAGAGAAGGGTCTATGACAAAAGGCCAATGGTGAAAATTTTTCTGGGTAATAAGTAGATAAATCCATGTTTGTTTGTAAGCATCAACAGCACAAGACCCACAGTAAGTATTAATATGTCCTGCATGGCATACAATAATACTCTGGCAGGTCTTTAGCAGAATACAAGCTCCTGGCTGCATATTCACTGAGGTCCTGAGGCTATGTACCACCAGTTCCTGGCATGGTTAGCTTCCTGGCAAACCATCTGTTTGGCCATCTTGGCGCCTGGGCCACCTGGTGCTGAGGAATGAAGAAAGCTGCTATGGAGACAGCAATAGGAAATCAGGGAGGGCGAGAAACACTATTTCTTGACACTAGGAAACTTGTTGTCCATGTGCCCTACCACAACTTTAAACTAAACTTGGCAGACATAGCCTGGCTCAAAACATTCCTCCCACCATCTCTTAGTCACACTCAAGTCCCAAATGCACAGTGCAAGCCCCTGCCTCCTGCTTATTATGCCATAACTCTTTTTTTTTTTTTTTGAGTTGGAGTCTCACTCTGTCACCCAGACTGGAGTGCAGTGGCCGCAACCGGCCAGCGCAGCCTCGACCTGCTGGGGTCCAGCAATCCTTCTGCCTCAGCCTTACAAGTAGCTGGAACTACAGGCGCGCGCCACTATGCCTGGCTAATTTTTTTTTTTAAATTTATTGTAGAGATGAGGTCTCGCCAAGTTGCCCAGGCGGGTCTTGAACCCGCGGGCTCAGGCAATCCACTCACCTCAGCCTCCCAAGGCGCGGGATTACAGGCTGAGCCACCGAGTCCGGCTATGCCATAGCTTTTATAACTAGTTCAGGAAGTTCTCTTCCAGTGAGTCCTTTACCAATCTTCATTCTTTACTTCACCACTTTATTCAGACTCGATGTGCTTTCATACATTTTTACAACTAAATCTTCATGGATTCAGAAAATCCATTATCAGTTTTTCCCATTAAACTAAAAGAATGCAAGCAAGGGCCACTCCAAATCTGAAAAGTGCTTGGTACTGGACTGTATTTCAGTTCATTTCTACTTATTGGCCCCCTTCTTTTCCTATACTGCTTTTCCTGTCCTGGTAGAATGAGTGCAAAGATCTGGGCCACTGAAGTGATCCCAAGTTCAGTGACATTCTCATAGGGCAGGAATCCTTTTCATCATCAGAGCCTTTAAATAAATTGGGATATTAGCTCTTAAATAGGAAGATCACCAACAGACAAAATCATCTCTAAGAGGTGAAAAGACAGCACCCCTGGCTGCCACCTAGATGAAGTCTCCTGATTTCCATTTTAATTCATTTATCTCTCTCAAATACTGCAGGCTCCTTCTGAGTCATCCTCCTTTCAGCCCCAAACCCCAGCCCAATGCTTCCACTCCTGTCAGGATGTCAATGGAAGCAGAGGGTAAAATGATAAAGTTCCCAACTGCTTGTCTTCAGGGTCTCCCAGGCCTCTTTCCCCTGTGTAATCTCTCTGAGTCAGAGACAGAGGGAGAAGAGCCCTCAAAGGGCACCAAACCCTACCACCTTACCCCAGACAAGCATGTTCCAGAAACATAAGGCCGTGGCTCTGATATGCTGCCATACTGATTCACTTGAATCTCTACTCCCATCTAGTTGCCTTTGGAAGTTAAGGGCTAGAAAATTCTCTCTATAATCCACCAGTGGAGAATTGTGAAGCTTAACATATCTGATCGGGCAGAAGTCAGTGAAAGCAGATCTGCTGTTCTTCTAAAAGTAAGTATTCTCGATATTATTTCAATCTACAGACTCAGTTCATTCTCCTCAATTTTGCTAAAGCTTCGGGAGTGGAGAGGGAACACAAGAAACTGTGGAGTAGAAAAATTTCCCCAAACACTTCTGAACTGTTCAAAATATAACCACCAAAATAACATGGTGAAACTTCACAAATTCAGACCAAAGAAAGGGCATACCATGTTAATATAAAACCTAAACACACAGAATTTTATTTTAAAAAATGACTTCACTATGAGATATTACCTCATACTTGTTAGGCTAGCTATTATCAAAAAGTCAAGAGACAACAAATGTTGGTGAGGGTGTGGAGAAAAGGGAACCCTGTATATATTTTTGGTGGAAGGGTAGATTGACACAGTCATTCTGGAAGGTAGTATGGTGGTTCCTACAGAAATTAGCAGTAGAACTACCAAATGATCCAGCAATCCCTCTTCTGGATATATACCCACATAAAATGAAATTACCACTTTGTAAAAACATCTGCACCCCCATGTTCACTGCAACATTATTCACAATAACCGTGATATGGAAACAATCTAAGTGTTCATCAATAGACCAATGAATAAAGAAACTGTGACACACATACACACGCAAACACACGCACACACATGCACAAAGAAATTTTATTTGGCCAAAGGAGATCCAGTCATTTGCTGTAACATGGCTGAAACTGGAGGACACTATGCTAAGTGAAATAAGCTAGACACAGAAAGAAAAATATTGCATGATCTTACTTATAAAGGGAATCTTTAAAAAAAGTCAAAATAAAGAGATAGAAAATAAAACAGTGATTACTCAGGGTGACAAGTAGGGGTAAGAAATGAGGAGCTGTAGTCAGAGGATACATGGTAGCAGATAGGATGAATAAGTCTAGATAGCGAATGTGCAACATAAGGATTACAGTTCATAAATTATATGGTATTTGGGATTTCTGCTAAGAATGTTAGCTGCTCTTGCCTCCCCCAACACAAAGGGTAACTATGTGAGATGATGGATATATTAATTTCCTTCACTATGGTAACCTTTCTTTTATTTTTTTTTGAGTTGGAGTCTCACTCTGTCGCCCAGACTGGAGTGCAGTGGCTACTCCCGGCCACTGCAGCCTTGACCTGTTGGCCTCCGGCGATCCTTCCGCCACAGCCTTCCAAGTAGCCGAAATTACAGGTGCGCGCTACCACGCCTGGCTGATTTTTAATTTATTGTAGAGATGAGCTCTCGCCAAGTTGCCCAGGCGGGTCTCGAACCCGCAGGCTCAGGCAATCCACTCACCTTGGTCTCCCAAAGCGCGGGATTACAGGCTGAGCCACCGAGCCTGGCTTACGGTAACCTTTTTACTTTATATGTATCCCATAACATCATACCATATACCTTAAAAATACACAATAAAATTTATTTTAAAATAAACAATAAATGGTTTCTATTTTCAAATGATAGAGCAACAGTAATTACTGATAAATAGGAACTGAGATTGCCTGAAATCCGCATTAATCTATAAAGACATCACAAGCACAAGGTGGGTCACCTAATTATGACACAACACACCCACCAAGTTCTAAGACTGGGGTGGGCATCTTCTGGCTTTATCTCTCTCCACATGTAGCCCTCCTAAGCTCCATACCAAGTGACTAAGCTAAATTTCCCTGTAAAATAGGACCCCGTCTGAGTCCAAGGTGTGTCCTAAGTCTTCAAACAAGCCCTAAATGAGTTACCTAAAGCACTGTTTGCCTTATTAACTTACATAGTAACATTTTCCTCCTTTCTTATCAGATGGTATGAACAGAAACAAGTTCAAGTCTCAAGTAATAATCAAGACTCAAAATAACAGTATACAAGTGACTGTATATATAATGGAAGACTCTCCCATTAATGATAACTTTCAGTTTTTCTCTTCTGTCAGCGAATTCTTTATTCCCAAAGATTTCTGCATTGATATTTCCTTTCCATTCCCATTCCCACTGGCCTAATTCAGAGATTCTAAATCTACTTGCTTTAACTATGTAACAGCCTCCGCACTGGTCTCTTTGCATCCAGTCTTTTTCTCTTATCCATTTGACATATCTCTGTTACCAGAGCAATCATATTGCTTTGTTCAGGTCTGGTTCAAAACTTGATCAATACAATCTAATTTGTGAGCCATCCATTTCAGCTGCTCCACTGTCAGGCCTGAGCTCACCTAGCCAGCTCCTAAGCTTCCACTCTTTGATAATCCAAGGTTTTCAAACCATAGGCCCCAGACCAACAATATCAGTATCATCTGGAAACTTGTTAGAAATGCAAAATTCCTGGGCCCTACTCCAGAGCTAGTGGATCAGAAACCATGGGGGTGGTCCAGCATCCTGTGCCTTAACAAGCCCTCCAAGTAATCTTGAGGCATGCCAAACTTTGGAAACCACTGTTCTGTATGAACACCTCACTTCCGTCTAATTGCTCAGTTCACTGCCCTAACTATATTGCATTCCTCACTGCTCTTACACCCTTTAGCCTTCTGCTTACCTAGGACTTCTTAGATGACTAAGCCTAGCATGTTCTCCTTTTTCTTGAGAGTACCTTTTGCAACATTTATTTGGCACTGATAAATGGCTGTTTGTTTATTTTATCTCCCTAAGAAAAGTACTTGGGAACAGAGGTATTCTCCATCTTTGTATCCCCAGCACATATTCTTTGGTTGGTAAATGGCTGGTGATGAATAGCTAAGGGCAAAAAAGTGATGAATCATTGGAGTCTGAGTATTTTTAGGTCCAGAGACCTCTAAGAAAAAGTAAATATACTCATCTCTTAAATTTAGCAATGTGACTATCAGCATAGGCTCATGTTTCCCGTGTTCCTTCAGAAGTTCTAAGTGTTGTCCAGTCAATTAAGATGGGTAATATGATTTGGATGTTCGTCCCTTCCAAATGTCATGTTGAAATGTGATCCCCAGCGTTGGAGGTGGGGCCTAATGGGAGGTGTTTGGGTCATAGGGTGGATTCCTCATGAATGGCTTGGTGCCAACCCTGCAGCAAGGAGTTCTCGCTCCATTAGTTTATGCGAGAGCTGGTTGTTTAAAAGAGGCTGGTACCTCCTTCTCTCTTTTGCTTCCTCTCTTGTCATGTGACATGCCAGCTCTCCTTCCCCTTCTGCCATGATTGTAAGCTTCCTGAAGCCTCACCAGAAGCAGATGCCAGCAATATGCTTCTTGTACAGTCTGCAGAACTGTGAGCCAAATAAACCTCTTTTTTCTATAAATTATGCAGCCTCAAGTATTCTTTTATAGCAATACAAAATGGGCTAATACAAAGAGTTAAAATTACTTGTTTCTTTACTGCAAGACTGCTCAGAACCTCTAATATTCTAATGTAGACGATGACCCCAGAGGGAACACAGAGCATTTACCAAATTTCATTGATCTTGGCTATTATTCCATATAAGTCTGCAAGACAAAGGGTGAGTCAGACCCCTGGGGATGGTATCCCGACAGCAGGGCAGTCGGTCAAACTCAGCCTGTTATGAACGCCAAAGTAGGAGATAAGTTACAGTCCAACCCAGTTATTTTGGGCATATGTACTATCACAGTGAAGTCTACCTAGTAGCCAGCGGGAAGCCTGACCTGGATTCAACTTATACTGTGTTGTGTGCCCTTCAGGAGGAACCTTAACCAAAGGTAACTACCACGGGCTTAATTATAGAGGCTGAAGAGAAGAGTTAAGTAGGGTGGCTCTGGAAAGTTTAAGACTGTAATTAAGTGCTACTTAACCGAAAATGTTGCAATGGAAATTCTCCCAGGGAACACAAGGGAAGACGAAAGAAGAGAAAACTGTGTATCTGAAGGAAGTAACAGGTGGCTGGAGGTCAAAGACTTCTTGTCTTCCGTGTACTTTTTTGGTAACTACATTTTTTGTGTGGGATGGGAAAGAAAGTGTGGAAGCTTACAGTCTCTTGGACTTCATGAAATCTGAACCTCTGCAGTCTTAATCTGGTGCTGCTTCTCCCAAGCACCCGTGCCAAATGGGTTTTCTTCTAGGTCCTCACTACTTGTCTCAGAAAAAACCAGCACACAAGATTGAGCTCTGTCCGAGCCTCCTGACCAAGCTCAATGTCACGGCACATTTCTCAACTCTGTACTCTTCATGCACAAGCAACCCTGTGGTTCTCCTCTCTGGCCCCCTTGCTACCAGGAGCACAGATTCAACACTGAGGGTACATGTGGCTAGGAAAACCCACGCCTGGCCCACCTGGGGACACAATTCACTGATCCCGCCAGCATCAGTTCCTTAAAACTATTTATTTGGATAAAATTTCAGGTTTAGAGAAAAGTTACAAGACTATTACAAAGGATTCTTCTATACCCTTTACTCAGATTCCTCAAATATTAACATTTTACCACTTGCTTTTTCATCTCTCTCTCTCTTTCTAAACTGTAAGTTACAGGGAAGATCCCCTCTTATCCCCAAATACTTCAGGGTATGCTTCCTTAAAACAAAGGCCTTCTCTTATATAACCATAGTACAATGAGCAAAGTCATACATTTAACATTGATACTCCATTTTATTCAAATGTTGCCAATTATTTCAAAAGTGTCCTTCATAGAAAAAGAGCATGTCTTCACTATTTGCAAATCTTTTATGAGTACAGAGTAGCTATTTATAGTGTGTCTGTTAACTTGGTTTGCCAGATGTTTCCTTATGATTCAATTTAAGGTGTGTATTCTTGGTAGGAGCATACCCCAAAATGATGTATCATATCAGGAGGCACACAATATCAATTTGATTCAACTATGTTGGTGTTAACTTTCATGCCCTAGTGTCTGTCATTGGCACAAGGTTCTAACTCACTACATAAAATTGCATATGTGCTTAGTCCTGGTGTTTTACAATTCTGTAACAATTTTGGCTTACCTAACCTTGGGCAAATAAATGACAAATTAACTGTAAATAATGTTTGAACATAATTCCTATGTAAAATACTCAATACCATTCATGAAACAATTTCCTGATCACAAATACAAGAGGAGAATAATTTTCCACTCCATTGAAAACAGACTGAACAACATATAATGAAAGTAGTGATTGTACTAAAGGCTAGAAATAGATTTTGTTAAAATTTTATAAGTTTGTGCTTTAACATGCAAAAGTTGATTTTAGCCTTTATGGGCATACAAAATCCATCACATTGAAGTTTCCACATGAAACACATTCCTAAATGAAGATGCTGAAAGCTAGTCTGGGGTCAGGCTTATAATCAACCCATAAATCTCTTCTATCGATCTAGAAATTGTCACCAAAAATGGTGTTGAAGAACTTGGAGGAGGTATAAAATTCTTAGCTGGCTCTGTTAACTACTTACAATGTTACTAATAAACACAGAAAGATCATCATGATAGAGAACATTGGCTGCTGCTGAGTCTTGGAGTTGACCATCTGGGAAAGCCATAGGCTGAAGAATGGAAATAGAATTCTAAGAAACTGGTCAACAGTGAGGCATTTCCAGTCTCACAGGTCAAATCTAACAGTGTTAAAGGCAGGAAAAATGGTAAGTAAGTGATGAGAGAATAGATCAGCAAAAATCTTATAAGCTCAGGGCACAGTCTGTGCAAAGATCATGAAACAGGAATGAGCTTGGGATGCTCAAGTTACCTGAAGGAAGTTCTTATGGCTGGAGCGTAGCTGGTGGGTGGAGGGACATGAAATACAGTTGGAAAAGTAGGCAGGGGCTAGACCCCAGAGCCTTTCAGACCATGGCATAGGAGATGGAACTGTATCCCAAACACAGTGGGAAGCAAGTGACATGTGTTTATTTATTTATTTATATTTTTTGAGTCAGGGTCTTACTCCATCACCCAGGCTGGAATGTAGAGGCACAATCATGGCCCACCACAGCATTGACCTCCTGGGCTCAGTTGATCCATCAGTTTCAGCTTGCCGAGTAGCTGGGACTACAGACACATGCTACCACACTGAGCTAATTTTTTTGTAAAGACGAGGTCTTGCTGTGTTGCCTAGGCTGGTCTCGAACTTCTGGGCTCAAGTAATCCTCCCGCCTTGGCTTTCCAAAGTTCTGGGATAACAGGCATGAGCCACCACGACCAGCATAAAGTGTTTTAAAAAAGGGGTTAGCTGTAGTATAGATGATGAAATATGATTTACTTTAATTGACTTTCTGACTGTCGCATGTTGTATAGCCAGATAAATTTCTCCTGAATTAGAATCATCTTTCCACCCAGAATCACCTTTTCTTCTAGTGAAGAATAAATGATATGGGAAGGAACATCTTACTAAATATGGATGAATAAGAACAACCAGGATATTCAAATCTGGCTCTAGATGAAACACTCTGTATTTAGCTCACACACACAGGTCATCCAATTCCTCCCTACTATTAGCTCATATTTACGATACCTACATGTCACCTGATGTCTAACTTAATTATTTTTGCTAAGGTCTAAGGCATACTGATACAGCTTTAGGTGATATTATCGATAAGATACACCTCCACTTTGGTTCTTATCTCTTTGCCTAGAAAGTCCTTCTCCCAATCCCACAGAGCTCATTCCCTTTTTCCTTCAGGTTGTCACTGAAATGCTGTCTTCCCAGCACAGCCTTCCTGATAACCCTGTTTAGAACTGTAACACCCACCTCTCCACGTTGCCCGATTCTATTTCCCTGTCACTTTTTCTGTAGCACTTAGCACTATACACCCAACTGTATTAACCATGTCTTTTTATATCCTATATTCTTCTCTTTGATATCTGGAGCCTTGCTGATCCTGGAGAGATAGCCCCTCCCAGGATTAGCTAATACCTAGAGATAGATCACATCTTTCATATGCAAACTCACCAATCCAGAGTTCACATCTCCAACAACCTTCCTTTTCAGGCTTTCACTTTTCAGTGCTTTCACTTTTCAGGTCAATATCCACCTGCCCTAATCATCTGAGGGCCAGGTATCAAACAACTAGGGGCAGACCCTTACATTCCAGAGTTCTTTAAAATTATTCAAACTAGCCAATCCTAAACCTGCTTACCCTGCCTCACCTCTTAAAAGATTCAGCTCACTAGGTTTTTATCTCTCTCTGCCTGAAGCAACCTCAGTGTTTTCTTTTATGGCCCAGCATGGCATGTTCCATCCTCCTGGGGAAGAGTAATAAACTGTCTCTTCAACAGCAATCATCTCCTGATCTGTTGACATTATTGAACCTCAAATTACTATTAATATGCTATGTTTAAAAATATCTTCTATAAAATCAAAATTTACTTATTTGTTTTTTCTATGCCCCTCACTAAAATGTAAGCTCTATGAGAGATATTTTATTTATTTATTTATTTTTGCCTGTTTTGATCCACAGTTGTGCTTTTGGCACTCAGATGAGTGCTGGACATAGAACTCAAACACTCAATAAATATTTGTTGGAGAAAAAAAGATGCCATAGAAAGTGCTCAAAAATTATTTTCTAAGTATTAAATGAATGAAAAGGAGGCCAAGGTGCCTGTCGATGTGTGCATGGATGAATACAAAAGCCAAGTGTAGAGCGAGGTGACTTCGGAGTTGGGTTTTAGCTCTACCTCTTAACCTTTTGAACCTCAGTTTATTTGTCTATAAAATGAGGATAACTACCACCTACATCTGAGATAACAATACTTAAAGTAGTAGTGAGAGGTTATTATATGACAATAAATAGCAATGACAACAGTAACTACTGAAAGACAATAAACAGTATTGTGTTGTATACAACAATGCCCATGGGGTCTCAGGCCTGCAAGACGGCCAGCCCTTATCCTCAGCATATTAGGCTGCAGTGCTTGAGTCACCTGCTAGAATGAGCTCTCTTTCTCATTTTCCTTTCCAGACAGTAGCGAAGAAAGAATGCATGTTTTCTTCCAAGCAGCTCACTATCCTGTGCTCCTTTTTATAACCTGCTGTTCCTCAAAAATCACAGATACAGAAGTATCCTAGCTAGTGCAAACAAACTCACATATATACTTGCAGGCATGTGTGACAAATGTGAACATGTGAGCTGTATGACATACTTAAGACTTCCATGAACTCAGACTGGAGACTCAGAACTATCAAGCTCACATCGAACAGATTTATTTTGTTTAAAACAGTTCCCACCTGTTTCTTACTCCAAATTAGGAAGTACTCCATGACCTCAACAAATAAAGATACTCGGAAGAACAGGGGGACTTAAAAAAGTCAAGATTTCAAAAGTAGTACATAGTCATTATAGAAAAAAAATGGAAAAAAATGAAGTTTCTGTAATCCTACTATCTTGTGACAGTAGGTTTGTAGACTTTTGACCTTAGAACATTGACCGAAATTTTGTATAACTGCAGGCATGCACACATGTGGAAAGCAGGATATTTGTTAAATGAACGAACTAAAACTCAAGCCCAGATGACCTTTCTTCAGTCCACTGACCCTTCGGCCAAGTCTCAGGGCTTCAGGCTGCCTGAATGTGCTTTAAGTACTTTTATGGTACCTTCAGTGCTAGGCCAACCCCAGGCTCCTAACACCCTAAGAGAAGGAGAGTGAGGTAACTCTAGGCCACACCAAGAATACCAATTGTGGTTTCTAGCTAACTTGCTTCATGATCTTAGGTGAAACCCCATCTTGCTGGCTTTCAACTTATGTGTCAATTAGAAGAACAACTCCAGATCACCTCCACCAATGCTTTTACCTTTAGATACAAAAGATTCAAATTCGTATTCTAAGCAAACTTTCAGATGCTATTACTGCAGGGGAGAGCCACCATTTCAAATCCTGCCCTTTGGCCCCAACTCTCAGACAGATAGGCCTGCAGCAGAGAAGGCAGCTCCCAGAAGTCAGGGTTAGAATCTGAGCCAGGGAGAAGCAAAAATACAGGGTTTGCAGATTATCAGGAGAGAAGGCAAGAAGGAAGACAGGATGCTGTATGGTTAATCTCTGGGTTCTTGGCTCAGCTACACTTTGCTTATCACTACTCCTACTGGGCAGTCAGAGCGAGGGCTCAGTCTCCAAGTACCTGCTCCTCGTGGACCCTGAAAAATCCACCACCTATTCTAGAGCTTTCAAGTGTGTGAATGTATAATAAACATTTAAAGGTTGCATGCAAGACTATAAATTTGTGCTACCATAGGGAAATAGATGATAAGAAGTGAAAAAAGCAGGATACAATGTTGAGTATAAAAACTGAACCAGATGTGGATGTGTGTGTGTGTGTGTGTGTGTGTGTGTGTGTGTGTGTGTGTGTGATGGGGAGAGAACAAGTAGAAAAAAGAATGGGAGACAAGTAACTAAAGTCAAGCTCTCTAGGATTATAGGTGATATATTTTCCTTACTTTTTCTTATGTTTTCCAAATTATCTGCTGCAAATATATATACTTTTTTTAGATTAGAAAATACAATTTATTTAGAAAGTGAATTGGAGAGAAAGAGAAAGAGGGGATTCACCTCCTCAAAAATTATATTACTTTTAAAAAAGTATATCATACATAAATACATGCTCATGAAGTTTCATACATCCTTAGAAGACAATTTAAAAAAGTCTATCTCTCTCAAACTTCTTCCCAATTACTCCCCCCACACCCCAATTGTCCTCTCCTACCTAGAAGTAATCAGCTATTCAGTGTGTACATTAAACTATTTTCAGTGCCTTCACCCACACAGGCAATAGTATGTTCTTGTACAAAGCTGTCCATACTAAATAGCTAAATGGTTCCATCGGATTTTTTCCCATTGTACAAGTGGGAGACTTTCTCATGTTTGTATTTTTGATTTTGTTGCTTGTTTTAGATGGCTGCATACCACTCCACAGTAAAATAATAATACCACATTCAGTCCCCACTATAAACAATGCTACTGCCTATCTTCTTGTTTGCTTTTACAAAAATTGTCACTTCAACATCCGGAGACAAATAGAGAACTCCTTTAGGGTACAGTCCAAGAAACAGTACTGATGGGTCAAAAGTTATATACATTTTCAATGTTTGCAGATTCTGCCAAATGGCCTTCCAGAAAGACTATCAATTTATTTTCCCACCAGTGTATGAACAGCTATTTCTCCACCCCTTAGCAATAATTTTGCTAATCTGAAGGGTGAAAAATAATCTTATTGTTTTTATTTTTATTTTTATTTTTCTGATTACTAGATATGATCTTTTCAAAAGTTTATTACCTTATTAAAAATCTTGCACCTTCATAGTGGTTGCCCATTTTTTTCTGTCGGGTCATTGGCTTTCATCTTATTGATAAATAAGGACTCTTTATACATCCTGGATATTAATCTTTTATCTACTATGTAGGTTGCAAGTATTTTCTCCTAGTCTGTCATTTGTTTCGATTTCCTTCAGAGTATCTGTTACATCTGCCTGAAATCTGTTTGAAATGTATTTATATGTATAATGAGATTTGGGGATATAATTTACCTATGTTAATGTTAAGAAAAACATTTTATTTAAAAAATGTTTTCCCCTTTATTTTATTTTCTCTTCTTTTCTTTTTTATTTTGTTTACATTTTTGTATTTGCTTTGCATTTTATTTTAAAGATGTGGGGTGCAAGTTAGGACAAGGTACATAAGTGGTCTAAGTGAAGAAAACCATTTTAAAGTAGAAACTTTAAATAAACTCTTCTTTACAGTTGTCTTTTAAATTTACCATATTTTATAAATCAAATTTATGGAATTTTTAAGGAGACAGGACTATGAGAAAGGATTGAGAAGAAGCCTTGCCACATGTCTCACACCCTGGGCATTATCATAGCTCAGTGAATGCTTTGAGCTGCATGAGCACTGAGCTTGTCAAGGCATATAAGGAGATTTTTTAGCTCTGGTCTTCAGCAGTTTCCATGCTCCTTGAGGTCACCAATGAAGACCCTCATCTAAGAGAGGGGACACACCAGTCTAAATATCACTTAAGCCAATGTTTAAGGACCTAGAAATGCCCGAATGATGACCATATTGCAATTACTCCAACATATAATTCCCCTTATGCACAAACTCCAAGCAATATTTTATTTCTCTATGTGTTTTCTACAGTTATGAATTCAAGTTCCAGTATACTTAGGTTCAATACATATTTGCTGAACAAATGCATAAATAAGTTGAGTCAAATTTTTAAGTCATTCATGATGGGAATTATCAGAAGGTGTTAGAAGTGGATTGAAGTGAGAAAGAAGAGTAAAGCTGGTGGTTAACCAGAAATAGGTTTTCCAATAAAGCCTCCATCTTGGGAGAGATGCTAGAAGCTGTGGCTGGCAAGGATAACATTTTGGTGTACATGTTTGGGGAGAGGAGATCTCACACATGGGTAATGGAAGGAGGTGGTGATGGAGGTAGATTCAACTACCACTCTGCTGTTGGGTGTTCTGACAAATCACACTGCCATGGGTGAAGCACAGGGGCTCAAAAACCTGAGTGCACATGCATCTTTTTCAGTACATGACACCAAAAAAGTCTAAGGGACTGAAACTCTATAATCAGGAGACAGAACCAGTATCCAAGGCAGCTCTGTAGGGCACTAAAGGCATGGTTTTAGGTGTGTTTAGATGAAGAAGGGTGAAAGCACCTTAATGCACCTATTATCTCTATATACCACAAAAAGGGATATAAAAATATCTAGTTCAAACTTTGAGTTAGAAAAAGATCTGAAATATTTCTAACCCTGTGGAATAGAAATTGTAGTCTTCACTGTTATTTGCTTTATTTAGTGGGATAATTTAAGAATCATAAAAATATTTATAGGGCTTTCATGAGCTCATCTGCTACCTTCATCTCCCAACCCTATTTTCCACCATTAAGCACCTTAACTTTCAGATCTCTGATCACAAGGTTATGCAGAAACAACCTTTGTGGTTTGGGAAGAGCAATATAGTCCAACAGTGGCGACAAAAGTGGGTCTTGCCAGGCTCAACGGGCAACCTCCATGCCCCCACTATGGAGAACACACTGTTCAAAGCATAGAGCAAGCTTGAGAAACTGGAAAGCAATCCTGACCATCTATTTGTTCAGAGTTATTACTTTGTGAGGTTTTTGTGTCTTGCTACCCACGTGTCACCCCAATGGTTTCAGAAAAGGGAATCACATGGGTGAGCTGACACTGTTCATTTTCTTAATTCTAATAATGCCTCTGAGAAACCTCAAATAAGACCACCAGGCTCCATTTGGTAGCAGTTCTTGGTATGATTCTAGAGGTGGGAGAGCACATATAGAAACTGTAAGGCTAAAACACCGCCTTCATTCCTCCTTTTACCTCAATCAAGTTCAAATTCAAAATGAGGCAAATTTTACTTTAGAGCAAAGTAATCTAAAAGACTAGCATATGGGAATACCAACTTCCTCTAAGTCAGAACTCCAAAGTAAGGACACACATTTTTAATATCCATGCTGGTGAAAGGGTTTGGAGGAGAAACACTCTATTTCAAAAATTGACTGGGTCCCTCCCTACAGGTTAGACATGGCTTAGCCTTTAGGCCATTCTCCTCTGGGGAAGCTAAACCCTGCATAAGGCTTATGGGCAGAGCCAGGGACAGAAGGTGGAACAGTTGATGAACATCTCAGGCATAGCTATCCTTCAGTTATGTGAGTCAATAGGTGGGCTCTGGGAGGCAAAATCCAATACTCTCACTAGGAGAGGTCTGCAAATCCTAAGGAGAGATTTAGGAGTGTTGACACAAGGGAGTAAGAAAATTAAATGAGTCAATCACAGGTCATCAAAACTACCAGGAAATGGCAGGTGGAAGGAGACAGAGTTCTGAGAGGGCTTTGACAACTAGAAAGTGCCTCCTCTGGAAAGTCACTACTATTTTAAGAGACAAACAAGTGTGACTGTGGTTAAAGATAATCACAGTCAGATGTTGGCAAAAGTAGACAAACATTTCTAGGCCTCTGCTATTTAGGGTATAAAAGTGTGTGTGTGTATGCCAGGCAATGCTTATGTTAAGAGCTTTGGCGGCACAGGGTTTACATATGCAAATAAAAGTAATACCCGACAAGAAAAAGCTGCTTCTGGAAGTGCTAACCCGTTTCATGGTTTCAGGCACAGGATAGGAAACTGCACTAGATTCCACTGCAGTAAAAAAATAAAAAAAGAAACTCACATAAGGATAAAATCGGGCAGAAGGATAAGTGAGAAGAAACCAGGACTCAATTTACGAACCACATGCTCTTGAAAAAAGTTGTTTAATCTGTCTGAGCCTAAGGCTTCTCATTTGTGAAATGTGCAGGCTGACTCCCAAAAGCTGAAGACCTAAAGAGATGCTATAGTTGTGACAACTTGTGTCAACACACACTATAAATTGCTCTCTGTTCATCATCTCTACAGATACCCCATTCCCATCCAGGCCTCTATCTCCTTCCTTGTGCCTTTTCTTTGCCTAAAATCTTAGATGAAGAATATCCCTCCTGGCCTTTCTTTTTCTTTCTTTCTTTCTTTCTTTTTTTTTGAGTTGGAGTCTCACTCTGTCACCCAGGCTGGAGTGCAGTGGCATGCTCTCGGTCACCACTGCCTTGGCCTGCTGGGCTCAGGTGATCCTTCCTCCTCAGCCTTTCAAGAAGCTGGAACTACAAACGTGTACCACCAAGCCCTGCCAATTTTAAAAAATCTATTGTAGAGATGAGGTCTCATCAAGTTCCCCAGGCTGGTCTCGAACCCATGGGCTCAGGCAATCTCTTGCCTCAGCCTCCCAAGGTGCTGGAATTACAGGCGTAAGTCACCATGTCCAGCCCCCTCCTGACCTTTCAAGATCCAGTCTCATGTCACCTCATCACAAGGCTTACCCTGAACACATCCTCCTCACCTCTCTAGAAGAGCTGATCATTCTGTATTCTGAGCACATACAACAGAAGACACAGAGGGATTTCAGTTATTAAACTCATCATAGTGTCTTATTAGACCACAAGTCCTAGGGTGACATTCAACACAGAGGACAACTGCTGGCAGCCTCTTCAGCATCTATTTCTCTCCACCTCCCAGGGTGGGTCCCACAGTAGCCCAAATATTTCATCCCCTGGACCATGGAGATTAGTAAGAGTACATGACCTAACTTAAAATAGACAAAGCCAAGGAAAGTCAATTTGGGGAAATTTTGACTTTCTCCTTCCCATTGAACATGAATTTCTATAAGTGCATTTCACTATTGAAAAAAGCATAAACTATAAATCTAACCAATAATACATTTAACCAAAATGTTGAGTTTCTTTGTTTTTGTCTAAAAATGATAAATGTGGTTAATAAATACAGGAAGCTCTGATCAGCTGCTGAAACAGAACAGAAATTTCTAAGCCATAAATGGTAGATAAGATATTTACCAGAGCACAGCAGATAATTGTAGTAATTAAAGAAACACATCCAAGATGATCAGCTTTGAATATGAATTTAGGATATTGGCACAACCTAAATTAATAAATACACATAAAGTCCTTAATAGTGACCTGCTAAAGAACTGTTTAAGAATACAACACACTGGCCTCCAAGAGTAGGGAGGAGACCTTTAATCTCTTTCTTAATAAAAATTGTCACCATGAATCAGTCATAGGCTCTAACCAGATCAGCAACTTGTTTTGAACAAAGACACTCCCAGGACTCAAAAACTGGGCAAAAGGCCAGTAGTTTTAGGCCTAGGTTACAGTCTGTTTTCCTTGAAAGCTTTGAGAAATATTCACTAATCTGCCCTATCCCACTTAATGACTCATGTGAAACTATTGCCCTATATGGATAATAGGAAGGATATTGTTTCTAAGCTAGCATTTATCGAGTGCATTCCAAGTGCCAGGGAGCCAGGAATACAGTGATACATACATACTTTTCCTTGAATGTTCACAACTACCTTAGGGAACAGATACCTGCATTTCCACAAGCATCCAGATGAGGAAATCGGCATAAAGAAGTTAGGTAACTAGAGTAATGCGACATACTTAGTAAGCTGTAATGCCAGGATGGCAACTCGTTTGACCCTCCCTAGCCCATGCTCTGCTCTTAGAAACCCGAAAGAGAGAACTTCCTGCAGAAAGCTCTAGTTTACTTACAGAAAATGACAGATGAGCACAAGAGTCAACTAGCCCATGTTTCTTCTTAGTCAGGGCCCTGTTTGTGATTTTAACCTGGGACTTTCAAAGTGCTAGAAACCCAGCTGCAGCAGCTTTGTGGCCTGGTTCTTCCATCCACTAGGAGCTGGACTTTTTGGGAAGACACATGCACCCAGGGCAGCCTCTCCAAACCTGCCTCTAGGCTATTTCCAAAATGTGACCAAATGGAAAAATAAAGATTGCCCTATTTGAGTCATAATCTGATGCTACTCTACAAATGTCATATATATATATATATGTGTGTGTGTGTGTGTGTGTGTATGTATGTATATATGTATGTGTATATGTAAATATATGAGAGCTACATATGTATATATCTCTCTCATATAATATCTCACATATATGATGTCATTTATATGAATTTCATTTTTTAGGATGCTAATCATGACTATAAATAGAACTTGGAGGTGACACTAAATCACAATGAGCTGAATTTTATAAACTAAATCAGTTTCAATGCTTTGCAGTTCACTTTTTAGTGCCTGACTTAGCAAAGCCATTCCACAAACAGAATTGCAGATGCTGCCTGGTTACAGGAGCTGAGGCAGGAAGATTGCTTGAGCCCAGGAGTTCAAGGCTGTAGTGAGCCACAATTGTACAACTGCATGCCAGCCTGGATGACAGAGTGGGAACCCTGTGTCTTAAAAAAAAAAAAAATTACAGACACTGCCTGTGTCCTGCCTTTGAGATATGTGCTTATTGATACAGAAAAAGATGTCCAAGTAAAGATGCAAGCCAGGCAACCAAATGAGAGCTGAACTCAATATAATACAATATGTAGATTGTATCTCATAAACCTAGGATCTGTGACTTTGGAATAAAGACAAGGGTGAACACGTAATTGAGTCACAATGCATGGCTGGAAGCCATGGTAATTACAAATCTAGGTGAGTTTTATCATTGATACTTTACAGTGGGAGGAAACTGAGAGGGTGGAAAGTTTGATTTTCTCCAAGGGACGCAGCCAAGTTGAGATAAACTCCAATGGTCCCTTGGGAAGACTATACTTCTCCCCACCCTGAACTCCTCCTCTTCCTCTCCCAGGGCTGGTCTAGCCTTTTGGAAAGCCTTGTTCACCTTGTCCTCTACCTCCCACACACACACACCCTGAGAACAGTTCAGCTGAACTTGCTCTCTCAACCCTGGCTTGCAGATGCTGGCAGAAGAGTGAGAGTTAAATTTAGACCTGACCACCTCACTGGGAATGAGCTGGGAAACTGGCTGTGTAGGAGACCCACAGACACTCTGGTAGAGCTGGCTTGCTAACACTCTAAAATGGAAGCACTATTTGGTGGTTAGGCTGTAAGTTAAATTGGGAAAGGGGCAGAATTTCTAAACCAAAGCATAAAGAAATGGGAACTTCAAAATTAGAAAGACTGAAAAAAAAAAACAACTTAAAAGGTTACCAAGGTCTTCTGCTTTCAAGCAGAACCTAAGTAAATAAACAGGATTATCTCTGGTTTTTAAATCCCTTTGTGGAATGGGAATTGGAAAATATCTTAGAGGCCACTGAGTACAATGTCCCACATGTTACACAAGCAGGTCTACAATACAGTATTGCCCAGAGGGTCATGCAGATTCAGCTGAAATCTGTCATGTCAGGATTAATGGCAGATCACTGAGGGGTCTATCAGCAGTGGATGGTAATCTTTCAGAATAGAAACAAGACCCGAGTGGGACAGGCCAAAGAAGGTAGTGGTGAATGGGAATCTGGCTCTTTTAATCTGGATCTCAGAGTCAGGATTTCTAGGAAGGGGCTCAGGGCAAAAGGTAACAGCTCCACAAGGACTTAGGTAGTGAATTAGGAAGTAGGGCCCTGGCAATGATCTTCTGCGGCCTGAGTACAGGTTCCTCAGGTACCTATAGACCAAAGAATGGCAGGTGAGCTCTTGAAGCAAGACAACTTCTGGCAAGGCACCAAAAATGTAGGCTCTATAAAGCCATCTGGCTTTAGGCTTCTTTCACTCTACTTCCCTTTAATGTTCTCTTATAATATTTAGCAAAACCCTTGTGGAAAGACTCTCTAAATACTTGGTCCAGAATGCAAACAATATCCACTTGGGAGTCAGAAAAGTGGTAGTGACAAGACTCTCAGTATCTGTGTCAGTTCTTCAGGTAAGGTTCTTATTGTCCAAACTAAATCCGCCTCCTCCTCACTACCAGGTATTCTCAGAGCATTCTGTTCTTTTCCTTGAGAGCAATTAGAAAATGTTTGTGAGAGAGAGAGGGAGGGAGAGAGGGAGGAGAAGAGAAAGAGATGGAGGAGACCTATCTACGGCCCCTTCCACACTGTAATTTTATGAGGACGGTGCCTTGTTCCCTTTGGATTTCTGATTGTCCCCCCAGTCCTTGAGGGGTCATCAATGAGCAGGACTCAGGAGGCCTCAGGTAAGGCTCTGGAAATAAGTTGGCTGCCACAGACCTGGCTGGGCCCCTGGGAGGGCTTCATGAGAACCTGATTAGACTGGAGCACACTGGCAATCCAGGCCTGGCTTCAGGCCACCCTTGATCTTTCATTGGGCCTGAACAGTCACAGGAAGCCCCTTGGGATGTCTGAAGAAAGTCTTCTGGCCTTGCTTGGAGGTTCCAGGCCAGTGGGGCAGAACCTGCTTTCATCAGGACCAGCTGGACCTAGCTCTCAGCTCTAAAAATCCTGAGTCCAAACGCTTAATCATCATGATACATTGCCTCTCAATCCAGAACAACCACAAAATATATTTTTTACACCCTGCATATCTATACATAGCCAAAGAATCAAAGGTATTATTATACCAAAGCTTATTATACTCTCAGCCAGGAAATTTCCTTATATAAAAAGAATTAATTCAGAAAATGTAAACAGTAGGCGAGACATGAAATTCCTGGTCCCGGAGGATATTTCTCACAAACTCTCTTAAAACAAAAAACAGTACACTCTTCCTTTCAAAGGGTGTGAAACTGGGGGTAATTGGTAACAAAAACGTCTTGAAATTCTAAATGCCCTTTGATTCAGAAACTCTGTTTCTAGGGATTTATCCTAAGGAAGCAAATATGGGTATATGTCAGGATGTTCACAAGAATTGTCATTACACTGCTGTTTATAATCACAGAAATTAGAAATAACCTAAAATAGGGAGATTGTTTAAATAAAAACAAATCATATTTACATATGACAAAAATGTGGTATGCTGACAAACCAACTTTCTGAATAAAACAAAAAGCTCTGATTTGTGGTGTCTGTTGACTTCCGTAATACAAATACTCCCACCACCAAGCCCAATCTCAAGCTACAAATGGTTTAATAATCTGCTCTCACATTCTGAATAGTTAACAATCCCTCTCTGAGCTGGACTGGTTCCAGAATGCCATGGAAAGCATCCACAAAAATGCTGCAGAAGTTGTTTGATATGTTAAGTGAAAAAAAATTGTAACACTTCTATATCATATTTCTGAAAAAAATACACATATGGAAAAAAGAGACCATAAGGATATATTCAAAGTGTTAATACTGGTTATCTCTACATGATGGAGTTTTATCTTTACTTATCTGTATTTTCACATTTTGTCCCATTTATGTATGATTTTCCTAGACAAAAATTAATCAAGACTCTCTCAGTAATAATGATTTTAAAATGAGCTGTCAACATATGTCTCAAAAAAAAAGAAAAGGAAAGAAAAATCCCTGGACCTGCTCAATGCTATCAGCCTCACAATGAGAAGGTTCTGGAGTGAGAAGCTTCCTAGTACCATATAACTAAGAAAAAGAGGGAAGAAGCAAATCCTGTGGTGCTCCAGCCACACTGCATACAGATCTCCTGAGGAAAAGGGGTAAAAGTGGACAAAAAATCCCATGTTCCACAGAAAGAAAATGTGGGAAGAGGGCCTGGAGATATGTGAACCCAGGACAAGAATCAGTGTGTTTATATAGCCCGATCCTGACAAGATCTATTTCCTAACCCAAGACTCTTCTCAGGACCTTCCCACCGAACTTTTAACCATTATATTAAACTCACACTGACAGTTGTCAAGTTCAAGTCTTGTCTGCAATGAAACACGTTACAGCCATCAAAATACACATCAGATTTCAAAGACTTAGTGTGATAAAAAGAATGTATACATCTCAATAATTTTATATTGATTACATGTTGAAATGATAATAGTTTGGATATACTGAATAAAATACAATATTAAAGTTTAAAAAAAAAAAGAAATATGTTACAGTCACCAAAAATTCCTGGAAATGCATCTATATTGAAAGATGCTCACAAGATTAAGTAAAAGCAAGTTATAAAACAGTATATAAAATATGAACACATTTAAGGAAAAAGGGTGTAGTAAGTGCTGAAATGGTGGTTGTCTCTAGGTGGTTAAGATTATGCTATGTTGGTCTTTTTATTTGCCTAACTTTTGATTTTTTCTGTAGCGAGTGTAGTTAGCTTTAAGAGTAATGAGGAAAACAAAATAAAACCAAAGTAATCTTAAGTGAGAAGATGTAACAACTTCCCTTATTTGACCCTCGGGCTCATGAGCTCATGGAAGGCATAGACAATTCCTGATTCCTACTCTCACCATGATGAAAGTGAAAGGCAAAGGGGCCTTTACAACTTCTCAAAAACAAGAATTCCCCAGGGAGGAGGAAGCCTTCCATTACGGAATGCTTTTTCTGGAGCTGGGGGAAAGGAGGCAGAAGGTGGGGGAGGGTGGAGAGAAGAAAGAAAAAATCTCAGAGGAAACCCACCTTTTCCCTCTAAGTCAGTGACACCATAAGACTAAGTCTATGTCGCGTGCATCAGAACCACCTGGAAGACTTGCTAAAGACCACCCCCAAGTTTCTGGGCCAATGGGGCCCAAGAACTGGCATTTCTAACATGTTCTCAGGTGACCACATTTTGAGAACTTCTGATCTAAGCCATTCTGTCAGTGGGTAGAGAGGGAAGGAGCACAGCACAGGTCTAAGATTGAGATATAAAATCTGTGGCAGAGGTGAGTGTTTGCAATTCTTTTTAACAGTGAGTCTAGATAACATTCTTTCTCCACAGGAGCAACTCGAAGATTCTAACAGAGGGAGAGGAGACACTGAGAATGTCCTGACAGCCTAAATGTTGTCAGAGAAGAAATAGAGGCCCTCAACTAATCCAGCCTCAGGGTAGAGCCTATAATTGGAAACAGAAACATTTTAGGAGGTACTGCTTCAACCCAACAAAGGGGTTTCCCTTCCTTTCAATTTGACAGCTTCCTCACTGTGGTCACCAGGAAGGCCAGAAAAATGTGGAACAACCAGTTTAGTAACTTTGATCTTTGCTCCTCTACTTGGCAAAAGCCATTTGGCAGCCTCCTAGCTGCCTCACAGGTGTAACCAGGGCTACCCTCCTTCCAGGAAGTATCACAAGAAGGTTCTGCTAAACTCAAAAGAAGCAAAAGATATGCTCCATTAGTCACTGAATAGACCAGGCAGGGAGGCAAGCCCCCACCTACGAGGGATACAGGACATACCAGCTGAGCCTCCGCAGAATGTCCAGAACCGTGGGGGCTGGCATAACGACTTGTGGGCACTATTGTGATTTTTATCTAGGCAAGAAATCTGAAGAAGAACCAGCAAAGTCTCGCACATAAAGCATGTGCAATAAACATTAACTGAAATGGACAGAAAGAAGTTTCTAATTAGATTGCTAGCCTAGGTCAAGAGGCAGGCAAGAAAAAGTGGCCTTTTCTTTTTGTATAATGCAGGTTCTCAGGACCTAAACTTCAAAAACTTCACTATTTTCCAATTCTTATACCTCGTGTAGCCCCTCAGAGAAGGATAACTTGAAGGTGGGTTCTTCTGTTAAGTCTTCTTTTATGTAACACACAGTGATTATAATACTAGATGTGTTACTTGTGGGTTTTATTTAGTTTAATTTAAACAAATTTTTAAAAGGAAATTCCCACCATACTTAGAGCTCAAAAGCTTCTTCCTCCACAGTGACAACTTCACAGCATTGATGCAGTTCACAATGGTTTGAGCCAAGACGGTTAAACTGCTTAGGAACTTACATTTACAGTGTTACCTAGTGGACCCACAGATATTTAGCTGGAAGTCCCCTGAGGGTGGGTTCTACGTCTAGAATTGCCATTATTGTTATCATTAATTTCTTACCCTTTTAAAGCACTTGGTAGCCTGGTGCTATGCTAAGCCCTTTACATGCATTATTTTATCTAATCCTCACAATAGCCCAATGGGGCAAACACTGTCATGATTTCCATCCACTCTCCCAGGTACCTAGCCCAGGGCTGGCATACAGTCAGCAAGAAAGCATTTGTCAAATCAATTAACACTATGTGTTACATAAAATTTTACCAACAATGTACAAAGACAGGATGACCTTGCAAGTATATACCTCAAGAGCAGGGATAAAGAAGAAAGGGGGAAAAGGGACCTTCTGAATTACATTGAACCAGAGAGAAAAACATGAACAGGTATTTACTAAGAACAATGTGGACAAGCTGCTCTGGGAGAGACAGATGTGATGGTTTCTGCCTTCTTTGGTCTTGGGACAGAAGAGTCCCTCAAAGCAGACCCGGCAGGTCAAACTCCAAATGGTCCAGGCAGTGCAATCACCCCAAGCACAACAGATCATTCCCCAGCCAACACCTGAACTTCAGCCTGGGGACAGTCGCTGCCCTTCTCAGCTGGGTCAGCCCTGCCTCTGTTCAAAGCAAGAGAAGCCACATACCTAGGAATAGTGGCGCTGAGAAAGAGCACCAGAAAAGGATTCTACATCTGACTTTGCTACCAAATAGCTAAATCTCAGTTTCCTCCTGCATAAAAGGAGAAGATACGAGTAAATAATTCCTGAGGTTCCTTCTGGTTTTTACTTGCCATGACTTAACCCCTTCTGCTTGAGAAGACCCTCTAAGGCTTCTGACTCAAACCTTCCTAAGGCCTTCCAAGAAAAGGGGGGAAACATAAAGGAAAAAAATGTGAGGGCCCCAACTGTAAGCCCAGAGGCCAAGTCATGCAACACCCTCTTCCAAATGAAAAGCTGTTGCTAGCATTATGCATCGACCAAATCCCCAAGGAAATGCAAACGCCTCAGGCATCTACAAAGGCTTCCCTTCACAGATTATTCACAAATAAATTCTTTTGCTGGTCTCCCATAAACGAAGACATGACAACTGTAACTTTAGGTCTACAATATAAGCTTAGCTCCTGAAATTAAAGTCCGTTTGATTCCACACTCCACACAGATAAGGTCTAGGCTTATCTTCTCAGGTGCAGAACAAAGACAAGGCTCATTCCTCCAACTACCCACAGACAGCTGCATAACTGACTCTTCCTTTACTTCCTTTTTCTCTCCAAATTTTCACTTTATCTAATATAAAATCGAGATTTACTAGGTATTATGTTGCTCAAGAATGTAACTATTCACCTCACCAGCTACCCGCTCTCATCAAACACACCTTCCTCCACTTTAAGGATATGTATAAATACTAAACCACCTGAAAACCTCTCCAGATATGTCCATGGCTACTGATTTTCCCGGATGTACCCTATAGCTGGCTGGATGATTGAGATTTATGCCTTGTCACTCCAGTGTCACTTCTGGTTCTAACTTTCCACGATTTAGCCTCTTCTGCTTGAGAACACCCCTCCAAGACTCAGACCCAAGCCTTTTCTAAGGTCTTCGTTCAGGAAAAACCTGGGGTTAGGTCTGTAAGAGAGGGCAGAACATGTAGCTGCTCACTGAAAGAGGAGCAGCACTTAAAAAAGATGGGAACATTTTTAGGGCAGAAGAGAACAGTAGCAAGATTCCCAAAAGGAATATCATGAAACAATATCAATGATCCTACTCCAGAGTAAGGTATGCCCACAGCACTGTATGGGCTCAGGAGTAAAACTTTCAACGTTCACTTTTTCAAATTGTTAAATAATTTTGCAGAAAATTATCTTTTATTGATTTATTTATTATTAAATTGTTTGTAGAGATGAGGTCCTGCTATATTGCCCAGGCTGGTCTTCATCTCTTAGGATCAAGTGATCCTACTGCCTGGCCTCCCAAATTGTTGGGGTCACAGGCATGAGTCACTGCGCACCCTGCCTGGATTTTTATATTTTTATCCTAAGGTTGGACTTATGAACCTATAGGTCATGGAACCACTAGGGCAACATGCTTACAGGATTATCAGTGATACACAGCTGTACTAGAGAAGGGATGTTCACCTTCATTCTCCTTTCTCCACCTTACCCCTCCAAAGTCATACACTGTCATTTCTACAAGGCCATGTTATGACTGGCAGTAAATACTGCTATTCAGTAGATAATCTAATACCTCATCAGTAGGTCAGATAATTCAATACAGAAAAAAAAAAAAGCATAGGATTTAAGGACAGTATGAATATGTGGTACTTCTCCCCAGATTAGAGTGAGAGTGCCTAGGAGGCAAAGAAAACCAAGAGATACACGGAAAAAACATATACCCTCCATATCTGTGGTTGAATACATTTTCATATTTAACCAAATGTGAATCAAAACTACAGGATATATTTTGCAGATGAAACCTGCAGATACATAAGGCCAATTTATTGTATCTGTGGGTTTGGCAGAGTCAACTGTAATATTTGAGTATCCCCCGATTTTGGTCACTGCGGGATGGGGAGGTCCCATGGATACCAAGGGACGACTGTACATGCTAAATGGCCAATTCAGTTTCCACCATGGTGTAAACACTTCCTAGAAGATGAAGAAATAAAAGGATGTGCATGCGCCAAGGTCACAAGGATTTTGTCTCTTGGATGGTGAATTAAACGATAGTGAATGTCACAACAGTTCCTCTCTGAGGAACTTGGTGTCATGGTTTCACACATTAAATTCCGTTCATAAAATGAACTATATTAATTTAAGGGCAGAGGAAGAGATACTCACATCAAGTAAGTAGGTGTCTGGTTAGGGATTCTGGGGAAAAGGTAGAAAAAAAGGGAGAAAACTATAGATAAAGATGTGAACCCCTACAACTCTTACCAGATGAAGTGAGAGTCAAGCAAGAATTTAACTATTCACATCGTAAAAGAACCATGGGAAGCCAGGCGCAGTGGCTCACGCCTGTAATCCCAGCACTTTGGGAGGCCAAGGCAAGAAGATTGTCTGAGTCCAGGGATTCGAGACCAAGCTTGGTGAGACCTCGTCTGTACAATAAATAAACAAAAACTTAGCTGGGCGTGGTAGCATATGCCTGTGGTTCCAGCTACTTGGATGGTTGAGGTGGAAGGATCACCTGAGCCCAGCAGGTTGGGGCTGAGATGGCCACGAGCATGCCACTGCACTCCAGTCTGAGTAACAGAGTGAGAATCCTATTAAAAACAAAAACAAACCATGGGAACTGATCCCAGCATCTCCCAGTGAACTGTTTCAGCTTGGGTAAGTCCCACCCTCTTTCTCTCTTCACCTTTGAGATGATCAGACTGCTGAACTATCTCAGTCTAAATGGGAAGACATGATGGCATGTGGGCTTGCATTGCAAGCCCACACTGATACAGCAATAAACAAGTGTACACTGATACAGCAATAAACAAGTGTACATAAATTCAATGCACACTGTGGAGAAACAGAGGAGAAATGTTTGTCCACATACTCAAAGTTAATTAAAGTTGACTAGAAAAGTAAAGTCTCTAAAACAGGCTTCTAACTAGAAAGGTCAAAAAAATCTCCAGGCTTCTTGGTCTAAAAAGTCACAAATTCCAGTGCAACACATAGCTTAGCAATTTCCAGATGGTTTGAAATCCTTTTTGTCACTCTGAAACAAGTTGTATTTTTTGTTTTTTAAACTATAAGATAACTAAAGAAGTATCCAGAACTGACCCACTTTTTCGGCTTAAAGGACAGTGTAACTAGTCGAAGCAATCCCATTATGACATCAATGATTTATCACCCATTAGACACATGCATGCCATTATCTCACTTTCAGTTGTTTTTCACTTTCAAATGGCAGTTATAAATGGATCTGCCTTCTTTCTTCTTCTCACCTGATCTCTATTTCCTCTCTACCCTTGGTTTTCAGTTTTTCTGCTCTTTAACACCAATTTCAAGGTGGAAAAGAAAGTTTATCTTTCATCAAACCCCTCTACTATACTCATACACAATAGAACCGAAAAGTGGAAGGGGAGAACATGAGATAGTCACTCTCCTCACTCTTCCAAATCAAAAGATAAACTCAGCTAAATCCATTCATATTTTCCTCAAGAGTGATATTTAAGAACTACACAGGTACCATCACTAAATTCTTGACTCTTACCCTAGTGTTGGCAATTTCAACCACTTGGGACTTACCAGAGAAATTGAGTATGACTCACCTAGCTTCAAGACAAAAATAGTCCAGACTTTCTACTTCCTCTGGGTTCCTTTTACTTAGGTTCCTTTCTTCAGACTTTAGAAAGGCAGAGCCTTTAAATCCTGAATGACTGGAAGCCAGCTAGGCAAGGCCCCCCGACTTGGGAACCACAGCAGTGGGTTCTGACCCATTTGCTTCAGACTGAAGTTACTCAAGCAGTAGGAGAGAGCCAAATTCTTGCCGGAGAATGGATAGAGACCAAACAACTAGTTGCCTTTATTTAAAAGGTGGAGTAGGGAGGCTGTCTTTCCACTGTAATGTGTGTGTAAGACCAGAGAAACTGGTTCAACTGAAAAGGGAGGTAGATGGTCCCTTGCAGTGCACACCTTCCGCTCCACTCACCTCTAGACTCTCCCTGAGCCCTTCCCAATGTCGCAATTGGGCAAGCCTCTTTCCATAGAGTTCTAAAGCTCTGGGCCATGAACTCAAAGTCATGCAAACCTTATCTTTTCAATCTGCTTCAAAGTTGATGCCTAGAGGCTGAGCGCAGCCTCCCTGTCTCTCTTTCTAGAGCTAGACTGAGGGAGCCCCAGGCGGTACCCAACACCTCAGGCACCACCGTCATCCTGCCTAGCCAGGCCCGGAGTTTTCCTTGAAGCATGGCTACTTCACCTCCCCCATCCTCTTCCTTGGAGCTGGCCACCAGTTTTCCATCTTTACACACTTCAGTTCTAGGAAAGTCAAGGACTAAAGCGGGAGAAGGCCACAGGCACCTACCTGATCACCCTCCTTTTCCCTTTTAAGCTGCTCTCATTGCTTGGAACTTCTGCTTCCCTCAGTCTTCATGAGGGTCAATGGTCTCCTCCAGCTCCAGGTCTCCTGCAACACCCCACCTCTCACGACCCTGCTCCTAGACACAGAGCCTGCAGCCCATGCTTTCCCGGGCCTCAGGGAGGAGGCAGCCCAGCAGACCCAAGTGGGCTCCCCAGCCCCTCCTCTGCACAGCAGAGGGGCAGTCAGGGCATTTCTCAAACAAAGCAAGGGCCTGCAAGACCTGGGGAAAATTATCCTGTTGGGAAGCTGGGACTGCCACACCTAAGGAGGCAGCGACAGGGGCTTCAGATAACCACCGCCCAAGTCCTCACATTTCGCCTTTGACAGGAAACAAACCCAAGAAATCCTGCAGAGAAACCCTTCACTGCAAAAGCAGGACAGCCTTCTGAGTGAACCCACCCACTCAGATTCCATGTGGTCATTTCCTGCTTCCCCCGCTCTTTAATACCCCTTTTATATACCTCAATTCCCAGCTTTGGTTTTGAATGTTTCTGAACCAGGCTTAGAGGTCCCCTCAAGATTCCTTCTCCACCTGGATTCTGGCTAAAAGAGCCGGATACCATGTGGTTCCAGGCCGTTCTAATTAAATGCAGAGACTGAGACTGATTTGGGGAAAGGTCTTTCAGATTTAATTAGTTTTTGTAACCTTAAATCTACTCAGGACAGAGAATCTGTCAGGGCTAGGTTGTGTGCATAGCATGGATGGTGAAGGGCGGCGTGGATGAAGTTTATTCACAGGCAAGTTGGCCAGAAAGTTCCATCAGGATTTTACATAGACGAGGATGGGATTGGTCATTGCATATGAGGGTGGAGGCTAGAGGCCCAATATGTGAAACTTTTCAAAAGGACAAATATCACATACAAGGTTATATTTTCATTTCCAACCACACAAAAACAGTCTTCCCTCACTCTCCCAGCTGGTGTTAAAGTGACGCCAACAGCCTTAGGAACATCTGCTAACTCTGTCTAGGAAGGTCCCAATTTCTTTTTCAGGAGGAGCTACGCAATTGATAACCCCCTCTGTGATCCTTCTCACCCCCTGTTTACAGGCTGCTTTGGGAGAAATTGGTTGCTTCCTGCAAGTCTCTTCAACAACATTAAAATTAGCAGAAGAATTAAATACAGTCCTAATTGGGCACAAAGAGTATTCTTGGTTAATTAATGAGCCAAGCTCAGGCCCAGAGTTGCAAATCCATGCTGGCCTGAGAAAACCCAGGCTGAGAAAAGTGTGCTCCAGTCCCATAAGAAAATTATAACTTGGCAAAAATAATTCCTGGTGTAGAGACAAGTGTCAAACACACTCCTATAGCTAGGAGTCATCTGTTAATGTCGCAGCAGAGATCCATATGCAAATGAGAAGTGAAGTCGTCTCTGCCACTACAGGGACACACGCAGTTCTGAGTTCCCCTGCTCTTCCTCCTCCCCTTAACCCCCCTCCCCCCACGCGCCCAGGCTGGCGCCCTGACATCCAAAGTCGCTGGTAAGTGATTGAGTTTTCCAACTGCAGCTCCGCATCCAAGTCAGAAGCTCAAAGAGAGAGAGAGGGAGCGCGTGTTGTGCCTAGGAAACTGTGAAATGGATCGGAGCAAATTCTCTCCCACTGCCGCCCTCCCGTTCCCCACCCCCATTTCCCCTACCCCCCGGCCTCCCCCGACTCGCCCATCTCTCTCTCCCCCCCTCCCTCCCTCGCGCTCAGCCGCTCCAGTTTGGCTCAAAGAAGGCACCGACGCCGCCGACAGCCGCTCACCTCTGCACGGGAAGCAACAGCAGCACTTAGCAAACAGCCACCCCAAAGAGGGACCGCGGGTGTAAGTCCGGTCGCCGCCCTTCATGCTGCCCCGCGGCCCCAGCGCTCCCGCATGGCCCAGGAGGGCGCCGGCTAGGGGTGACAGGCAGCGGGAGAAACTTCAGCGCCGCCCGCCTGGGAGCCGGCTGCAGCCCTCGCTCCCGCCCTCCCCGCGGTCCTCTTCTCGCGCCGCGGACGCCGCTGACTTACTGGGAGCCGGTGCCACCTTGGGAACAGGGGAGGGGCCCAGCGGGGAGGGCGGGCCTGAGGGGGGCGGAGTCCCAAGGTCCAGCTGTTTGCCCGGGACTTGGCCAGCAGCGGCACAGAGCCTTATGCAATGCCGCCCAGAGCTGTGGGCACAGGGCAGACGTTGGGAAGATGGTGGGACACAGAGCCCCTGGCACAAAACATAGTACTGCCTCCTATGTGCAACTTCCTCCCCTCAGAGGCTACCATAGTCAGCCTTGGCTTAAAATACACAGCTAGATGAGAGGTGAAAGAGGAGTAAGCCGGGCTCGGTGGCTCAGCCTGTAATCCCAAACCTTGGGAGGCTGAGGTGAGTGGATTGCCTTAGCCCGCGTGTTCGAGACCCGCCGGGGCAACTTGGCGAGACCTCATCTCTACAATAAATCAAAAATTAGCTGGGCGTGGTAGCGCGCGCCTGTAGTTCCAGCTACTCGGAAGGCTGAAGCGGAAGGATCGCCGGAGCCCAGCAGGTCGAGGCTGCGGTGGCCGGGAGCGGCCACTGCGCTCCAGTCTGGGCTACAGAGTGAGACTCCAACTCAAAAAAAAAAAGGAGATTTAGAAGGTTCAAGACTCAATAATGCCTTTTCTGCCAACAGGTGCACCCTTTCCTTCCCCTCAGCCTCCTCTGTATTGTAAACGACTTCATTCAACCCTTTTCTTTCCTTCCATTTCATGCTTATTACTAATTACGGTAAGAGTGCCTCTTTTTTTTTTTTTTTAGTGAAAAACAATTTTTTTATTTCAATGACTTGGGGATACAAATGATTTTTGGTTACATGGATGCATTGTACAGTGGCAAAGAAATCTGGGCTTTAAGTGTACCCTCCACCCCCACCTGTGTGCATCGTACCTGATAGGTGATTTTTCATCCCTACCTCCCCTCCCACCCTCCGTATTCTGAGTCTTCAGTGTCCATTATGCTACCTCCATACCCTTGCAGTTCCTTGGTTTAGCTCCTACTTAAGTGAGAACATGTGGTGTTTGGCTTTCTGTTCCTGTGTTACTTCACTAAGCATGATGGTCTCCAATTCCACCCAAATTGCCCCAGAAAACATTATTTCATTTCCTTTCACGGCTGAATAGCATTCCATGGTGTGTGTGTATGTGTGTGTATCACATTTTTCATTATCCACTGATCAGCTGATGGGCATTTAGGTTGATTCCATATCTTTGCAATTGTAAATTGCATTGTGATGAACATACAAGCACAGGCATCTTTTTGTATAACAACCTCTGTTCTTTTGGGTAGATGCCAAGTAGTGGGATTGTTGGATCAATTAGTAGATCTATTCTTAATTATTTGAGAAATGTTCATACCCATTTCCCTTTTTTCTTGAGTTGGAGTCTCACTCTGTCGCCCAGACTGGAGTGCAGTGGCACGCTCCAGGCTACCGCAGCCTGGACCTGCTGGGCTCCAGCGATCCTTCTGCCTCAGCCTTCCAAGTAGCCAGAACTACAGGTGCATGCTACCACGCCTGGCTAATTTTTGATTTATTGTAGAGACAAGGCCTCACCAAGTGCCTGGGCGGGTTTCGAACCTGCAGGCTCAGGCAATCCATTCGCCTCGGCCTCCCAAAGTGTGGGATTACAGGCTGAGCCACCAAGCCCGGCCAATACCCATTTCCTTAGAGGTTGTACTAGTTTACACTCTCACCAACAATGTCTAAGCATTCTCTTTTCATCACATCTGTGCCAGCACTTATTGTGTTTTGATTTTTTAAATGATGGCCATTCTGACTGGTATAAGATTGTATCTCATTGTGGTTTTAATTTACATTTCCCTGATGACTGGAGATGTTGAGTATTTTTTTCATATATTTGTTAGCCATTTATATTGGCTCTCAACTGTAAGACTGTTGTGCAAAAGCACTCTGGATTTGAAATCATAAAACCTAAGTTCAAAGCTCGGTTTTGTTGCCTACTAGTTGTTTGGCCTTAGGCAAGTTACTTCACTGTTTTGATCTTCAATTTTCCCATTTTTAAAAAAGCAATAAAACGAAAAAGAATTCCTATGTTATACAATAGTTAGCAGAACTTAAAAAGACATATCCATGAGGCCAGGCATGGTGGCTCATGACTGTAATCCCAGCACTTTGAGAGGACAAGGCTGGAGGATCACTTGCACCCAGAAGTTCAAGACCAGCCTGGGTAACATAGTGAGACCCCATTTCTAGAAAAAAATTAAAAAGTTAGCCAGGCATAGTGTTGTGTGCCTGTGGTTCCAGCTACTTCAGAGGCTGAGGAGAGAGGATCGCTTGAGCCCAGGAGTTGGAGGCTGCGGTGAGTCATGATTGTGCCACTGCACTCCAGTCTGGGTGACAGAGGAAGACCCTGACTCAAAAAAAAAGTCATATCTGTGGATGTACTTGTTACACAGGTGATATATAATAGTTTTAGGTGAATGATTGCCTACAGAGAAACTCCAGATTCACTTATGGTGGAAGACCCATTCACCATTCCCCCCAAACAAGCCCAGTGGAGCTATCATTCTTTTGCTTATATCCCTATTTCTATCCTTTTCTACTTTAAGCATTTTTCATGTTTCAAGCCCATGTTTACTTTTCACAACCCTCCTGAAGCCCAGATGGACCACACCAACCGGACCTTCCCACGAACCACTCATCACTCACAGGTGTCTTTCCTGTTCCTTTGTGTCCAGCTTTAGGGTAAAGGGCCTTCTGGAAACATATCACACTCATAAAGAGGGCCCATTCATCAGAAAAAAGGGAAGTTTGTGAGAGGAATGAAAAGCAGAAGCTTGATCACCCAGGTAACCAATTCCTACCCGAAAGAAAGACAGTCAAGGAACAAGGAGTTACTAGGATTTGGGGCTTCCTTCTCCAGCTGGAACCATGCTTAGATTTGTGCCTTATTTATCTATGTGCCAGGCATCTGCCACATGACTGGGACACAGTGGATGCTCAGTAAATGATAAGTGCATGACTTAGTGAGTAACAACAGCTAATATTTATTGAGCATTTATATGACAAGCAGTGTCCTCAGTATTCTCCATATATTAACTCATTTATACTCACAAAAATACCTTATATAGTAAGGTCCTCTTTTACATTTGAGAAAACAATAATGAATGATGATGAGGCTTTCATGGTTTATCTTATTTTATTTTCCAACATTTATTTAGTTTTTTTTTTGTTGTTGTTGTTATTGTTGTTTTGAGTCTCACTCTGTCACCCAGGCTAGAGTGTAGTGGCACACTCACGGCCACCTCAGCTTTGACCTGCTGGGCTCCAGCGATCCTTCTGCCTCAGCCTTCCAAGTAGCTCAACTACAGGCACATGCTACCACGCCCAGCTAATTTTTGATGCATTGTAGAGACAAGGTCTCGCCAAGTTGCCTGGGCTGGTCTCGAACCCATGGGCTCAGGCAATCCGCTTGCCTCAGCCTCCCAAAGTGCTGGGATTATAGGCTGAGCCACCAAGCCTAGCCTCATGGTTTAACTCTAAAGAGAAATGGAAAATCTTCACCCCACCGGAACAGCAGAACCTAAAGTCAAAATCCAGCCTCTAGTTCTACTTCTGCCATCTCCCTGATGGCCTCTCCGGGCAAGAATTATGTAAGAAGCTCATTGTCAAGCAGGAAATGGTGCTTCTTCCAACATATACAAAACAGAGAAATGAGAGTCCGAATAGTACAGGTAGTCCACCCACACCCAAGATTCCTGATCTCATCTTGCCAGCTTGAATTACTGCAGGATCTGTAATCCTCACATTATTACCTTGGGTTCCAGTTCTGACCCATGACCACCAGTACTATTATTTAGTTCTCTCTGCCATATCACCACATTTCGTTTTTCTAGCAAACCCAGGCCAAAAAAATGTCCTCAAAGGTTAACATGATTTGCTCGTGACCCATGGCATGGGTGCTATGGTACAAGAGCCAATCTTTGTTTACCTTCTCAGTCCATCTCTCTGGAAACCTTTGGAACATTCTGATAGGAATTCAGAGATGCCTCAAACTGCTTGGTGAGTAGCCAGTTCCTTTCTTAACGTAAATCTTCCTTCTAGGCCTTTGTGTTCAGGTGACATAGGGTCACTTTTTTGTCACAGTCCTCTCAAGAGACTAATAACATCATATTGCAGAAACAGGCTTGAGTTAGATGTTTCAGGAAGACCCAGATTTTACTACAGAAATCAGAGTATCAGTAGACCCTAAAGTAGTCCTGTATCTACAAAATGGACCCACGGGTCCTCATAACACAGGAATCCATCTTACTCTCAGTTTAAAGGCATAAACCCATTAGGAACCTCTTCCCACCTTAAGTTGATATGGTTGTCCTGGAGATTCATTCTGGATTCGACACCAATAATCCAAGTGTCCTATTACCATCTTCACATGCCTTCTAGAATGAGACTAGCCAATGTCTACAGCCTGGTAAAGAAGTCTTTTTGTGTGTGTGTGAGTAAGTTGAAATTTATTGAGAAGATAGGAAAGCTCCTGTAGCAGGAGAGGTCCCAAAGGGTTGCCCACCTTTTAAAAAATAAAATACCAGCCGGGCTCGGTGACTCAGCCTGTAATCCCACGCCTTTGGGAGGCTAAAGTGAGTGGATTGCCTGAGCCCGCGGGTTCGAGACCTGCCTGGACAACTTGGCGAGACCTCATCTCTACAATAAATCAAAAAAATTAGCCGGGCGTGGTAGCGTGCGCCTGTAGTTCCAGCTACTTGGAAGGCTGAGGCGGAAGGATCACCAGAGCCCAGCGGGTCGAGGCTGTGGTGGCCAGGAGCGGCCACTGCACTCCAGTCTGGGCAACAGAGTGAGACTCCAACTAAAAAAATAAAATAAAATACCATTTACAAGAGCTTTAATAAATGAAATAGTTGTGACTCTAACAAAGCATGTACAGGACTTGTGTGATAAAAACTACAAAACACTGAGAAAAAAATCAGAGAAGAGCTAAACAAATAGGGAGATACATCATGCTCATAGACTGGAAAACTCAATATAGTAAATATGTCAATTTTCCCCAAACTGTAATTCTTTCCACCTTTATAGCTACCTACTCAGTCTTCTTTGAACCATCCAGTTAGGATGCCTCATTGTAGTCTAAGGAGGGGGGAAGCCTAGGCTCCCCACTCTGCCTTGGCTGGCATGGGTGAGGGTAGGACCAGAGATTTTTCTGTTGTGGTTGGTTGGAGTAGAGTGGCTATTGTCTAAAAATTTTATCTTGTTACTTGGCCTCACTCAGAAGTGAGGCTAGAGAGAGCTTTTAGAGGTGGGGAAGCTTTTATGTCTTTTCCCATTGGTGTCTCCAGGTTGCTGACTTCTTCAGATCTACATTTGGGTTCTGAGGCAAAAAAGAAGTCCCAGAGAACTCCCACTGGTGTGGCAAGGAAGTCTTGAATACCATGGAGACACTGACCGATTATGAACCTATTCATTCATTCAGCAAATACTTACTGAGTGCTTACTATGTGCCAGACTCTGTTCTAGGCACTGGGCGTACATTAATAAACAAACAAGCAAAAACCAGTTTCAGTTCTTATGAAGCTAACTAAGGGCAAACTCATCATGAATGTGAAAGACACATGAATCAACATCAGATATTTGACCAAGTTGTGCACTGAGGGATTTAAGAAAATACATGTCTAGATCCTCTAGCCTGCATTTAGGTGTTAGATGTTTCAAGACAATTTGGAAGGCACGGTGAGGGACTATGCTAATTAGAATCAAGGGGGAGGATTTAAAACATTTTAGGCATAAGCTTTTTTTTAGGTGACCATGTTTTGGGGTGTGGCTGACATCCTCCCCTTGCCCACCCCCTACTCTGAGGCTGAGCCTATGACCTGGGCTTGGTCAGCCAAAGGGACTGATTCAGGTTTAGCACATGACCCAAGTTCATGCAATGAGCATAAACCTCGAGACCTTAACAAGATCTCCCAGGAAAACAGCAATCTCTTTCCACAGGGTTTCTAAGTCAGTGGAAGTTAGCCTGAAGCAACTGGAGGTGATCTTGCCATAACCACAGAGGAAGAAACTGCTGAGAATGAAGCCAACACAGAGGCAAAAGATGAGAGACAAAAGAGATGGAGGCATCTAGTGATATCACCTGAATAAGCAGGTCTGCCTTTTCTCAAAACCTTTTGTATCTCTGAACCTTACTTGACCCCTCCCCTCCAGTACATTTTGTTTTGTGTAAACCAGTTGAATGTCTATAACTTCAGGGTTTTCACATACCTTCCTACCCACTCCCAAAGTTCAGGCTAAAAATTCCTGGGCAATATCTTTAGAGTGTTCTTAATTTCCAAACAGATGGCTGAGTCTCATTCTTAGTGTGGGCAGACTTTTTCAATGATACCTCAGTCTAAGTCTGTTTTACATGAATTAGGCTTTCTAACTACCTGCATGACCATTTTATGTCTGATCTTCATTTTCTACAACTGTGAACCTTATTAATTCTTGGTCTCAGCCTGCAGACTAGATGTAGAGGGCCAGGTGTTACAGTGCCAGGCTGGCATCAGGAACCAGTGTGACTGCTTCTTCCCCTGAGTCTTCCACAGCCCTCTGTCACACCGGACTATGGCCTCAGGCATATGTCCCTTCTGCCAACAGACATATGTCCAGTTTTCTCCTTTAGGCTTTTTCTCTTCCAATTTACAGGAATAATTTTTCTAAGTTACAACATTTCCCCATATTTCTTTCTTTTATTTATTTATTTTTTTGAGTCGGAGTCTCACTCTGTCACCCAGGCTCAACCTGCTGGGTTCAGGCAATCCTTCCGCCTCAGCCTTCCAAGTAGCTGGAACTACAGGCATGCACCACCACGCCCGGCTAATTTTTTGATTTATTGTAGAGATGAGGTCTCGCCAAGTCGCCCAGGTGGGTCTTGAACCCGTGGGATCAGGCAATCCACTCACCTCAGCCTCCCAAAGCGCAGGATTACAGGCTGAGCCACCGAGCCCTGCTGAACCTGAGGATTTTAGTGATGATGATGCTAAATCCTGAGCCAGAGGCTGGGCTGCCCTGTCCTTCATCTGATGGGATTCTCTTGATTAGCCGAGGGGTGAGTGGACTGGTCCACGTTCTGGCCCCGCCCAGTAAGATGTCTAAGGATGATGTCAGATGCTTCCTAAAACCTGTCTTTAAGAAAGTTACCAGCTGGGCGCAGTGGCTCACACCTGTAATCCTAACACTTTGGGCGGCCGAGGCGAGAGGACTGCCTGAGTCCAGGGGTTTGAGACCAGTCTGGGCACCTTTCAAGACCTCATCTCTACAATAAATATTTTTAAAAAAAGAAAGAAAGAAAGAAAGAAAGAAAATTAGCCGGGCATATTTGGGAGGCTGAGGTGGAAGGATCACTTGAGCCCAGTAGGTCAAGGCTGTGATGGCCATGAGTGTGCCATTGCACTCCAGCCTGGACGTCAGAGTGAGACCCAGACTCAACACAAATAAATAAATTAATTAATTAAAAAAAAAAGTTACCAACACTGCCTAACTTGTACGGTCACCCCACCGCACACCCAGGACTCTGTGCTTGGGGCCTACCATCCGCAGGGTCCTTCTTGCACGTTCCGGCGTCGCCACCCGCCCCCGTCCTCTCGCCCCCAGCAGGGCGGGCGGGTTCCCCTCGGCGCCAGACCCCGCCCCGCCCTGGGCACGAGCTAGGATGGGCCCTCGCGGCCTCCGTCCCCCTTGCCGCCATCTCGAGTCCTGGCAGGAAGGCTCGGGGCGGAGCGACTGGGCCCTCGAGCTGCCCTCACCCAAGATGGCGGCGCCCGGCGGGCAGGGCTGTTGATGGCGGGAGTGACGGCAGGGGCCATGGCGGCGGCCGAGGAGCGGAGGCTGGGGGACGCGAGCGAGGAAGAGGAGGAGGAGGAGGAGGTAACTGCGCGCGGAGGCCGGGAGGCCGGCCTCAACGCCGGGCGCCCGTGCTGGATCGGGGGGAGACCGGGAAGGTCCTCTCCCTGGCTGGGTGACACGACCGGGGTCTCGCGAGACTGGGTCGCAGCGTGGGGACCGCGGGCCTCCTCCTGCAGCCTCCTCCTGCAGCCTCCTCCTGCCCGCCTCATGTTGACCCGCTTTTCTCTTCCAGGAGCAGCTGGTTCTCGTGGAACTGTCAGGAATTATCGACTCAGACTTTCTCTCGAAATGTGAAAATAAATGCAAGATATTGGTGAGCCTTCCTGAGCTGGGGGAGTGTTGTCGATTTTGTTAGCTTCAACCCAAGAGTGACGGTGAACTTGACCTTAGAAGCTGTGATCTCTAAGGGTCCTCCTAGAGCTATGGGAACATAGGAGACAGTGCCTGGCGTTGCTTGATTGACTGTGTGACCGGAGAGGAGTCCTGGGGTGTGGAGGAGGTCACATGCACATCTTGGGATTGCAGAAGTCAAATGTGACTTGTATTCATTTACAATTTTAATACTGTTTTTTCCTTTCTTAAAACGTGAATACATTTTTTGGGTACCCTCTGTATATTGAAAAAAACACTTGTTTTAGAAAGTGAGGGGGAAGAACACAGTGAAGGGAGGACGGTCTGTGTGCACAGGGCGGACCTGGGAGGAGTGGGGAAAGTGCCTGCTGGGAAGAGACTTTAGGGTCCCACACCCTGCCCTGGCCTTGGGCTAGGTCTGGGAAGCACCAAGTCTGTTTACCACTTTACCCTAAAGTCTTTGAATTACTGTTCAAACTGACAAAGCTTCCTCTATTCTCACCTTGAGCTTGAAGAAGGTAAGGATTGAAATAGTCTTTGCTACTTGAGTATGAGCTAGTAACCCTGGGACTACAGCTGCTGTGATCACACCCTTGACAGGATGCTCTAGGGCAGGCACATCCAGCCCAGGAGAGCTGGTCACACAGCCCCACACACTTTTAATATCACATGTTTTTTAGCGTTTATTTTCTTTATGACCCCATGCGAAGTTCCATTTGCGAAGTTCACAGTCCCATCTTACTCATGACATTGCTTTTTGGCAGTGCATATATCTGTGAGCAGCTGTTTTCAATAATGAAGCACATGGAGAAGACAATTCGAACAAACACTTCTGATGAGCACCTTGAGAACTCACTAAGAATTGTGACCGCTTCCACAGAACCAGACGTGGATAGATTCATTTTATAAACACAAGGTCCAATTTCCCACTAGGTTCATATTGTCCTCATTTTTCTAAAACTTATAATAAAAAATATTTAAAGATAAAATAAGCTTTACTATGTATATACACTAACTATATTATATAACGATTGTGCGTTCCAAGACAGTTCCTCTTTACTTGATGTGGCCCAGGTTAGCCAAGAGGTTGGACACCCTGTTGTAGGTGGTCCCCCGTTTTGGAGATCAGTTTCCTTGGTAGCAAAGGTGTCATGGTGAAGCCTTTTTCTGATGATGATTTTTTCATGAACCTTTCTTCTGTTTAGGGAATTGACACTGAGCGGCCCATTCTGCAGGTGGACAGCTATGTCTTTGCTGGGGAGTATGAAGGTAGGTGGGTGTTAGGTAGATGAACTCCTTTTTTTTTTTTAATATGGCTTTCAGAGAATGTGGCTCTCAGCAACTTACCTTCAAATTTTTCTGCAGACACTCTTGGGACCTGTGTTATATTTGAAGAAAATGTTGAACATGGTAAGTGATTGCTATACTGGCCCAAATCTTCACCACAATTCTGTGGGGGTCGATACCATTTTTATCTTTGTTTTATGTTATTTTTTGAATTGGAATCTTGCTCTAGAATGCAGGCTGGTGTACAGTGACAACCTCAACCTGCTGGGCTCAGCCTTCTAAGTAGCTGGAATTATAGGTACCTACTACCTATAGCTGGAACTATAGGTACATACTACTATGCCTGGCTAATTTTTTGATTTTTTGTAGAGATGATGTCTCGCCAAGTTACCCAGGCTGGTCTTGAAACCTTGGGCTCAGGAAATCCTCTCACCTCAGCCTCCCAAAGTGCTGGAATGACAGGTATGAGCCATTGCTTCTGGCTGAGCCACATTTAATTCTGCTCATGACCTCACTACAAGGATGCGGCTATACATATTCCTTTATGTGTCTCCTTGTGTATACATGGAAGAATGGCCCTAAGGTGTTCACCTGGAGATTGGGGGCTCAGTGTCTGAGTATATGTGTCTTTGACTTTACTGTTAGGTTGAGCCATGTGATGTTACCAATTTCATGTGGATCAGCTCAATAGACACCATGTGTTGCTCTTTAAACTATGACGTCAGCTTATGCTCACAGCAGTGGTGCAGGGCAGCCTCAGTGCTTCCTGCCTTGGCCCAGAGCCTCCCCACCTCTGCCCAAGCATAGTTTTCTAAAAGCTTCGGCTCCAGGCAGAAGGCTGGCAACAAGTTTTTCCCCAACTTCTTTCCTGACTGGGAATGTCCCGCTGTACACTCTGGCTTCAGGTAACAAGTCTGACTTGTCCTTCACTTTGAGGGGTAGAATTTTAGGTCCCAGTACCTTGCAGGGTCAGATCTCTGGCCCCTGTTTCCCACCACAGGGTGGCAGCCTGTTAGGCTTGTGGCTTGAGCCTCGCTCCTAACTGTGTTTCTTTCCCTCTGGAGGTGTTTGTTTTTGTTGTGCCTTCAGATGTTTTGTATTTCATCTGTCATTTATATATGCTTGCAGCAGGAGGAATGAGGCACAACTTAAATTTATTACACTATCTTGACAGGAAGTAGTTTAATGTAACTCCCCAAACTGGAATTATTGGGGCTTTACATCACTGTTTTATTTAATGGCATTAAGCAGTGTAATAATTGAGTTCATTTTATGTTCCAGTGGATACAGAAGGCAGTAATAAAACAGTGCTAAAATATAAATGCCACACGATGAAGAAACTCAGCATGACAAGAACTCTTTTGACAGAAAAGAAGGAAGAAGAAGAAAACATAGGTTAGTTCACATATTCTCGGAAAATAGGTGATCCCATGTTGGCCTTGACAGTCATGCGTTACAGCCAGAACAATTCAGTACTTACACTTTGGAGCAGTAACTCTATGTATATGTTTAATATGTTAAAATCGAGGGTGCTCTGTGAGAAGTGCCAAGCCCAGGTTTAAAATCCAATGGACCCAACACAATCAAGCGCACGGAGACATGTACAACACCTCTATCTGCTTTGCATTAAACAGTCGTGAGGGTTTTGCCAGGGACCTTGCTGTGACACCCAAGCCTGAGGGAGTTGTGCAGTACCTCTCTCCCTTCCTTTGTCCTCCCTCTGTTTCTCCTCCTCGCTCTAACTTCTGGTACCCTTTTGTAGTTCATACACGTGATGATTGGGTTTCCACGCTCACATGTGAGGTGAGGTGGTAACCCTCAGACCCACTTACCATGTTGGCACATTGCCCATCTGACGAGGGAAGAAAAGCTTCCAAAGTGGAGTGGATATGGTGATAGTAGTGCTAGATTCTCAGAGTTTAACCCCAGGAGATCCCCTGGGAACTTCTGTCAGCTCCATAACCTTTCCCAAGAGGTTAATTGGAAAAGGCTGGCTTTATATTTGTTTACTTATTTATGTATTTGTTTATTTTGATTCGGAGTCTCACTCTGTCGCCCAGGATGGAGTGCAGTGGTACGCTCACAGCCACTGCAGCCTCGACCTGCTGGGCTCAGGCGATCCTTCCATCTCAGCCTTACAAGTAGCTGGAATTACAGATATGTGCCACCACACCTGGCTAATTTTTATAAGAGGCTGATTTATTGCAGAGGCAAGGTCTCACCAAGTTGTCCAGGCTGGTCTCAAACCCGTGGGCTCAGGCAGTCCTCTTGCCTCTACCTCCCAAAGTGCTGGGACTATAGGCATGAGCCACCGCACTCGGCTTGTTTATTTATTTGAGTCAGGGTCTCACTCTGTTACCCATGCTGTAGTGCAGTGGCACAATCATGGCTCACTGCAGCCTTGACCTCCTGGGCTCAGGCAGTCCCTCTGCTTCAGACTCCTGAGTAGCTGGGACTCCAGATGCACGCCACCACACCTGGCTGATTTTTTGATTATTTTGTAGACTAGGTCTTGCTATGTTGCCCAGGTTCTTCTTGAACTCCTGGCTCAAGCAGTCCTCCTGCCTCAGCCTCCCAAAGTTCTGGCATTATAGGCGTGAGCCACCGTGCCCGGCCTAGATATTCTTATTAAAAGAAGTTATGAATTTCTGCTTCTTCTAGTCTTTAATAAGCTGATAGATCTTTGAGAAGATGGGTGTTTTGTAGTCAAATAAATTAGCAACCAGCTATTCAAGTCTGTAAGTTACCTGCTGCTGCCTAACAGGTTATCCTTAAACTTAACAGCAGAAAATAACAGCAACAAAAACCAGCATCTCACACAGTTTCTGTGACTCAGGGGTCTGGAGGCAGTTTAGCTGGGTGTTTCTGACTCGGTCTCTCATGAGGTTGCAGGCAGTGTGCTGTCGGGCTGCAGTATCTGAACGCTTGACTGATGCTGGAAGATCTGATTGTAAGATGGGTGTTAGGTCAGTGAGCTGAGCTGGTGTTGCAGGTGTGCAAAGAATTGCACAGAAATTAGATTAGAAAAGGAATGTTTATTTAGAAAGTAGAGAAAAAGGGTACATCCACTTCTCTAGGATTGGTGGGGGAGCCAGACACTTAAGGAGCATGTGACTGCGAATACTTGAGTTCAAAAGCTTCCCTTTTAGTGGGGGCAGACTGGCAAGCACTTACAGGGGCTGACGTCATGGCGAGGGGGTCTGTCTCTCGTATCTCTGACGATGGGATAGATGAGTGGGTCAGTCATGAGCATGTGACAAAAGTGGGTGTGTAGTGGGATGGGTGGTCCATGCTGGGGTTTGGGGGTGTTAATCACATGGACCAGAAAGGTTGGGCTGGTAATGGAAAGACAGATTCTTGGGAGATGTTAATCTTAATGTCTTGTGACTCACCCAGAGTTCTGGGAAAGGATTATTGTTTTGTATGAGCTCAAGGAGACCAGAGAAACTCCATCTTGGGCTCCGTCCTCTCACTGGGTGAGTTACACGGCTGGCTGTTTTCAGAGGCCTCATCCTTGCGCTGTGGACTTCCCTCCCACAGGACTGACTCAGTTGCTCCTGACATTGTCACTGGCTTCTCTCAGATAAAGTAGTCCATGACAACAAGGTAGAAGCTACAGTGCCTTTTATGAATCAGCCTTAGAAGTCATACTCTTGTGATTTTCTGCAGTATCCTGTTCTGTGCTGGAGGGGACTGCACAGGGCATGAATCCCAGAGGTGAAGATCACTGGGGACCATCCCGGAGGCTGGCTGGGAAACACGGCAACGTATGGGAGGCTGAGCAAAATAGACTGGAGCTGTGACCCCTATCGTCTAGGAACCCTAGAAATTCTAAAGTAAATCACACTGAAACAAACGTGG
>CAUYQG010011393.1:0-19032 GCA_963574415.1 Tarsius wallacei
AAAACTGAAACAGATAAAAACAGTAGACCACGGCTACAAACTGACCAATTCCAATACAAAAAAAAAAAAAAACTAAGACATACGTTGATGCTAGCATACAAGCTAACCAATCTTCTTATTGGTGTGCTATTCATCTCTATAAAGATATGGCTTACAGAGAAGAAAAGGAAAAAGAAGGAAAAAAAATAAAATAAAATATAAATAAAAAGGCCAAAACAAAAGGAATAGAATCGAGTAAGTAAACTAATATAACCAATCAAGCACACTTTGAGACTTTTCACTTAAGTTCAATGTCCTTTCAGCTCTGATTTCTGGTTGTTTTTTTAGGCTGGTAAATTTGTTCACAGGGTCAGTTTCCCCTTTTGGTGTTGTTACTTTGAGTCACCAGCAGGTGGTGCTATCTCACGGCTCCAGATGATCTTTATCTCAGCTGCTCGTCCCATCGGGGAGGGAGCCAGAAAGGGAGCCAGAAGGAAGCCGGGAATGGAAGCCTGGCCCCAAGGCACACAGGAGGAGATCCGAGGCTCAGCCAGACGTCACAGTGGCAGTAGTGGTGGCAGTGATCTCAGTAGATCCTGCGTGCAGGGGTTCCAAGGTCCGAAGGCATCACCTCAGACACAGGCAGTGATGGCAGCGGGTGCCCAGACCTTGGCGTCAGTGTGGGGGTCAGAGCGTGGCAGCTGCGGCAGCAAGGGCAGCAAGGGCGGAGGCCGCAGCTGCCGGACGCTGTGATGCTTCTGCGGGGTCAGTGGCTGAGTTCCGTGTGAAGAGCAGGCCCCCAGGGAGAAAGCCCGAGTCTTTCTGTGTCCTCTTTGGCGGAGGTCTCACAGACCAAGCTGCCCTGTCGCCATCTTGCCGGAATTCCCGTCTTGGCCAAGCTTTGGGTGGAAAGGTAGAACTCTAAGAAAGAATGAAATAAGAAAATCCTCCTGCTTTCACTAAACTTTCCTCATTCCGAGAACAGAGGCTTTTAGTTGAGAACCTCTTTGTAGTTCTCCTGTAAGGTAGCTTTTTAAATTATTTTTAAGTCTTCCTGCCTCTATTCTCTCTACTCCAATCTATTTCTGATCCGGCATCAGAGGGATCGGAGTGACAGTCAAATATACATAAAATGTAAGCCAGATTCTTTCTTTATTTTAGCACTCTTTATTGCAGGATGCAAATAACTGAAATTGACTAACAAAAAAATGGGAATTGTCTGAACATACAACTGGAGAGTCCAAGGATATTTGGGGCTTTAAGAAAGGACTAATCCAGATCTTCTAGTGACACGGTAAGACATAGTCTCTCTCTGTCATTAGCTTCGTTCTGCAATATGTTGGCTTCTTTACAAGGCTAGTCCAATGTCCACACCTTTCTTATTATAGTAACTTTTATTAAATTAATGTATCTGTAGTAACAGAATGATACAACTTTCAACTTCATCTTTCAAATTTTGATGGTAAGACTAATTTTCAGTTTTCCTTAGTCTTTTGTTTCTTTATAGATTAGTCTGATGTTTGTGGAGACATAAAACTACCCTGGATGCCACTAACAATAAATTTCATTCATGGTTCCCTAGGTTTGTGTGTATTACTTTCCCATTTTTAGATGCAACATATTTTCCTGTTGTTGTGACAAGTTGTCAAAGGTTAGAAAGAGCCTTTACTTAAATAGCTTCAATAAATGAAAACAGATTCCCCTAAAGACCTTCAAGGCTGATATAAAAATACGAAGTGTTGTTTGGCTGGGTATTAATTGTGAATCATCTCCTCACTGACCGAAAATGCTATTAAAGAAAGGGCCAAAGACAAACAGTTACTACAAGTTTCCTTCACAATGGACCTATTTCTGGTCATGTAGTAAAAGAAGAATGTCAGCACTATTTTTGCCTCCTCCCCTCACCTTGAAGAAATAAGGAAGCAGGAAGTAAAGAAGAGAAGGCAGAAGGAAAAGCCTGGGTAGTGGATTGTAAGAGGAGAGCTATGAAAATGCTGCCAAAATGTAGATTACCAAGTTTATTTTAACATCTATATTAATAGTATAATATGGCACTGATATAGACACTCGATATCATCTATCTTATTACCTTTTTTTCAGAAACTCAGAGTTCATAGACCTTAAGCCATAATCCAATGTCGCACAGCAAGTGACAGGCAAAGTTTCTGACTTCTGGTTTCATAACTTTTCTATTGCTATTCATGCCATTCATAAGTTATATTGTCTTACTTCCTAAAAGTATATGGAGTAGCATTCAATAAAATGTCCACAGACAGAATTATTATTAAAAAAGAAATTGTAGAATTCCATGTAAGAACTACAAGGGTATAAAAGCTTTCAACCATCAATACTTCATGTCCTATGTGATGCCAACTTAATATTCCTAGGGGTGTCTCAGACTGCTGGTAGGAGGTTGCTTTGTTCACGCTCTGAAAGACTGACTAGCTTTGAGACGGTGAAAGGTGTTTGAAGTGAGTGCACAAGATAAACTACCCTTGTACATCTTTGCTCATAATGTCAAGCTAACTAACCATGACCAACTAGAAAGTGCTATTTTCTAAAAATGAAATGCCCTTTCTTTTGTTTCCTGTGTGCATGCTCATATGTGTGAACATGTGTTTATATAATTTTAACTATATCTACTTTGATTCAAATCTTAATTACAAATAGAAAACATTATAATGCAATTGAAAAAGACAATGTTGGAGCCATAAATGCCGTTGGCTCCATGAGGTGACTGTAAAATGTGACCTTGGATAAATAACTTTCTCTTGTGAAATCTCAGTTTCTTTAGAAGTGCAACAGGGAACTGGATAACATAATCACAATTTGGGTCATTTTTCGTCCAGTTTTCAAAGTACTGTGAGCATGAAGTCAGCAGACAGCAAACATGGAAGCCATGCTGCACATCTGCTCTGCCTAGGCCCCTGGTATTCCTTGGACTTACCAGTCTCTTTGATCACTGATGCTGTTGTGATTTTTATTTTAATCACAGCTTTCATTTACTCTTGGGTATGGTGGGCTTTGCTTTGGTTTCTACCCCTACCGTCTGCTTTTCCCATAGCTTCAATAAAAGATTGACTTCAGTTTTTAGCTCTTTCTAAATTTTGTGTCAATAAATTGCAATTGATGTTACTCTAGTAACCTTCTTTAAAGACATCTGATGGCTGCCAAACTTCCCTGGGAATTTTTCATCATTTTGCTTCTGTTCTTCCTGGACTTCTGAGTGCTTTGCCTTTCTTCCGTATGGCTTAAGATTTCTTCATTCCTCTTGAACTTCACTTTCTACCTTCTTCTTGTTTCAGCCTCCAGGTTCTCTTACAAAGTGAAATTCCCTGTTTTTTTTTGCCCAAGAGTTAACAAGCCAACAACGGATTAAGAAAATTTCCTGGGTCTAGACTCTAGCCTTTGTAATGTAAATATATCTCTCCAAGGGTCAGATAATTTCCAGTGTCCCTGGCTTTGTGACCTGGAGATGCCTCCAAGGTCTGGATCCTCATTTTAAACTGAAATATACACACAACACGTATTTCTGAAGTTAAGCGAATCCCTCTGGAGTTCTTGTGTTATCTTGACAGTTGTAATTTAATTTCTCAAGGCTTGCTTCCAGCCCAGGATCTCAAATTTTCAGTCAAATTTATTCAGAAAGTCCCAATTCTGAAAAAAAAAATACGTGTATATATATATGTATATACATATATATTTATCTGTAGTTCACAGTAATATTTCTTGTTATTAATACACTTCATCCATTGAAGGACACTTGAGTTGTTTTGAGTTTATAGCTATTACAAATAAAGCTGCAATGCACATCCAAATACAACTTCTTGTGTGAACATAAGTTTTCATTCTTCTGGTATAAATGCCCAGGAGTATAATTGTCAGGTAGTATGGTCATTGCGTGTTTTGCTTTATAAGAAATTGCTGAACTGCTTTCCAAAGTGGCTGTACCAACTGGTATCTCATACATTTTTGTGAAATATTTTAACCACAAGCACTTGAGACCACTGTCTCCAACTCACCTCTTGTCACACATTCCCCTTGAGGATCCAAGGAGCAGCTAATGGTAATTTTGTGATCTGGCTAAGAGGAAAAAGTGATTGAAAAATACCTTTAAATTGATTTTGGTGAAGTGCAAATTTTTTTTGTTCTGTTTTGTTTTTTGGCTCAAAAATCACATCCCTGCACATTTATGAATTCCTATTCCAATGTAGAAATGGCTCGCAGTAATACTCTTACTGCTCTGTGACAGTTCAATGGGTGGAATGAAATGAAGGTGCACGATATGACCACATTCCACCTAGTGGAAGTATGTGTAGAACAGAATAAGAAACAAGATTTGATACATAGAGAACCGAGTGTTAGTTTGTGGAAGTTCTTCCAAATTGCGTATCTCATATGTTTAAGACACTTTTTTGACAAACATTTCTAAAAATTTACAGGACTGTAAGTATCTGGATTATGTAATGATTTAAAAAGGTGAATTATTCTTTTATAAGTATCAATAATACAAAAACAATTTCAATTCACTATGCTAGGGAGAACACTAATTTTCTTTTTATAATCTCCATAGAGGGGAAAATTTTACTTGTATCAGGAAGCAATCAAAGAATATGCAGATAATATATGCATTATAGAGGTATGTCATACCAATAATTTTTTTTTTACTGTTTTGATTTTTGTGTTATTGGTTGACTTTTTATTTTTTTATCAATATTTTTTATTTTGATATTGTAGGGTACAGTTAAGGATTAGGTATACAAATATGCTTCGTTCAGGCACCCTTGTTGATAAGGGGTGTTTCCCCGCTTGATTTTTTATAATTTGCAATTTTTTGTGAATTATTTTCTCTTTCAAAATGTATATTAACTTATTTACTGAATTTCGGATTCATAATTTTCTATTCTCTTTTTAAAAAATAGCCCCTAAACTGTATGAAGCTTGGGACCCACACAATCTCAATCCTTTTCTTCTTAAAATGTATTCAGTATAAGGAATCAATGCATATTAACTTGATAAAATATGGCCAAAATTAAGTAAGCACTCTCATTATTCTAGATTCCCCTAGCAATCTTAGCATCCAACATAACTCAGAATACATAAGAAACTCAGATCACAAGATCTAGAATGTGAATGCCTAAAGAGAGTCCTTCTATTTATAAGAAAAAATATTATTTCTACTAACCGGTGTGGATTGCTTCTAATAATTAGAATACATTCCATTTTTAACTTAAAATCTTGCTTCATATTTTTTATTTAATTTAATCATTTTTTAAAAACCTCTCTACAGTAGTTATAATAGAAACTATTATCATTAAAACTTCATTTTTCACATGGGAAAAGGAAAATTCGGCATGATTAGATGACTTTCCCTTGGTAATAGAATTAATGTGGAACAGAAAAATGACCTAAAGTCTCTTGACACCAAAGTCCATGCTTAATTCATTATTTTTATTAGATCCAGATAGAAGAAAGGCTTACTGCCAATACCCTGACAGATAGCAAATTATAAGGTGAATATCTTTAATTAAAAATGCTAAAATCATCTTTTAGAAAAAAATGTCAAAGTTGACCCTATTATAAGACTGGATTTATTTTTAGAGTTTTTATGTTAATGAAGCAAGTAAAATATGGTGTTAATTATAGTCTAAAATGGTGTGAAATTATACATTGGAGATGACTTCACTTATTCATAAGATTTCATCAAGATCTTGGACAATTTTAGTATGAAGTCAGAAGATACAGGAAACCCATAATCTTCCTAGGCAACATAGAATTATTTTTCAACTAACCAAATTCTCCATTTTCATATACACAATTCTGAATCATAAGTAATATCTCCCATCCTTTTTCCATATAATATTTGTCACATCCTGGTCTTTATGACATATTGTTCATTTACTCATTGATTCAACAAATATTTAGTTAATATCTGCAATGTCCCAAATATTGCATTTGGCACTGAGATAAACATGTAAATTAAACTAACAAAAATTAGGTGACTATGTGTATTCCTTTATCATGAAAATAAAGCCCTTGTGAACTGTGACTATGCCATCCTCCCTCTTAATAGCAAGACCTCTCTGGACTATCTCAAGAGAATTATAGCATCAGATGTTGAGTTTTAGTAAGTTAAAATCAAGGTTGAATAGAAAAGGGGACATTTTAGGAGAGAAAAAATTGCTCTCACTATTTTAAGACTTTGCTATACACAATTCTTACAACAGCTCAACCTATACATTAATATTATTATTTATGCTTTGTAGAAAAAGAAGATGAGGCATATAACGGTTAAGTGACTTAGTCAAGGTCAAACCAATACTGTAGTGAGTTTCATAGACATTGCCCAGAAGCCCACGCTCTTACCCACTTCTTATTTAAATTATAGACGACAGAGTGAGGACAAAGCTTTTGCCCTGTCAGTGATGAATAGTTTGACCCAGTTGACCTGTATTACTTAATATACTACCCCCTCCCCAAAAAAAAGCTTTGTAAGGCAGTGGCATGATGCCATTTTGATTTTAGAAAGCTGAACTTGATAGTAAATGTAGGCTAGAGAGCCTTAAGGTAGCCATCTAAAGGTAAAATACAATCACACAATGTTGACACCTGTGTGTAACCCATCCTATATTATTGGCATTCCTATGAGCACTACATTTGTGAGATGTGCCTGTTTACTTTATCTCCATTTTCTCTTACATTCCAAAAATTTTTTCTAACAAATATTTATTGTGTAATTCCCAATTACATATCTGAAAATGAACTGGCAAATGTATGATGTTGGTTTGGCTGGGACTCAGCTTTTTTTTTAAGCTATAGAAAAATTCTATAGGATTTTATTTTAAGTAGAACATTTCAGCGTTTCCTCTGTCCAACTGCCAAAAACAGCAGGTTCTCCAAAACCTAACTTCAATTCCACATCTTCATCAATGCCTCTCACATTTTTCCAAGTATATTCAGACTCTTTCTTTTCTAGAACTCCATAGTATTTTTAGTAACATGGCAGCTCTTAACAGTGTGTTTTCAATCAGATATTTGTGTAATTCAAAGTTTTTTCTTGAATAGAAGATTTTAGAGGGCACAAGAACAATGTTGCAATAATCACTGTATTTACAGTATCTGGCACAAAGGAGGTAATCAATAAAGATGACTCAAATTATTGAAAATGCCATCAAACTGAGTAATCATGCAATCACTAGTGACAAAGAAATGATGGCAGGTATGCAATAATAGCATAAGTTTGGTACTGTGATTTTGAGGTGAGAGTTTTCTTACCTGCTAGAGGAATTAGTTTATCATTGTATATTTTTCTTAATTGAAAATCATGAGGGTGGGCTCAGTGGCTCAGCCTGTAATCTCAGCACTTTAGGAGGCTGAGGCGAGTGGATTGCCTGAGTCCACGGGTTCGGGACCAGCCCAGGAAACTTGGTGAGACCTCATCTCTGCAATAAATTAAAAATTAGCCAGACATGATAGCATGCACCTGTAGTTCCAGTTACTTGGAAGGCTGAGACAGAAGGACTGCCAGAGCCCAGCAGGTCGACCCTGGGGTGGCCGTGAGCATGCCACTGCACTCTAGCCTGGGTGATGGAGTGAGACTCAAACTCAAAAGATAAAATAAAACAAAATCACTGCTTTTTGGTTCACTCTCCCATTCTTGTCATTCAAATCTTCTACTTTATAATTTAGAGCAATTCGATGCAATTAAAGGTATAGCCCTTTTGGTAGAATGAGGTCAGTGTTCTCATTTACTTTTTAATGGTTCTATACTTTATCTAAGCTTTTTACCAACAGAGTTTGGTGGGAAGGTAATCCTCTCCATCTGAGTTTTGCCTCAAGGCTGGAACATTTTGTTCAACTGAGAATTTTTTATAGCTCAATGTCTTTTCATCCTTATTTCATAATATTCAGTCTGTAAGTCCCTTGATCTCTGATTTCTCTCAATCCCCTTTGATCTTTGCTTGAAAACCCACAATTTCTTGCTGATTTTTTTCTGAAGTTAGTCAAAATTAACTAATTTCTACAAAATTCTCACTCTTCCCAACAATGTCCCTAAAACCATGGATCTGAGGGCCTATTGTCCAAGTAAGCAAAAGTGTCTGTTTTACAAAATAATTTACCCACAGTATAATTGTGTTCGCCCAACCTGCCACCTTACTCCTTGCCAGACACACACCAAGATTAAAAAAAATTATCCCAATAAAATTTTTTCGTGAAAGTAGAATTTCACTTCAAAGTGCTACATTTTGCAGTATTTTAGGTAATGCTAGCTGAAGTAACAAACTACAAAATCAAAGTGTCATAACACAATAGATGTTTATTTCTTGCTTATGTAAATTCCAGACTGGAAACATGGAAACTCCTGATTGGTAGGTGGATTTTCTCTCAGTCCTGACTCATAGAGCCAAGTTTTGTTCTATCTGAATCTCTGTCATCTCTGACATGGGGGTTCCGAAGTTATACTTTTGATCTACATTAAGAGAGAAGTGAAAAGAATATGGAGAACGACAGGCAAGATACCTCTAAGAACCAGACTTTGAAGCGCCCACTTCATTTCCACTCACATTTTACTGATTAGAACTTGATCTTACAGTTCTGGTAAATTGCAAGAGAAACTGAATGGGGAACAAAATCAGGGACATGCATAGTCACCTCTGTTATATATTATTAAGCTACTTCTTTATGTGCTATTAAATACATACAGCATTGCTTAAAATGGTAATTTCATAGCCCAAACAATTACAGCCGACTCCTTTGCGGGGGTGCTATCTGAGCTGTGACTTAAATACTAGGCGTAATATAAAATGAAAGTAACAGAAGAGGCACAGATATAGAAGAGGTACGAAATTGGATTAAAAACAATATACTTTTCCCTATAAGCATAATATTAACTTGCCCTGACTGCCTGCTTCATAGTGTTATGCGTGTGAGATCTTTGACCTATTGTCTTGATATCATTATTAAAAAGTACAATATTATTTTGGAAGTTATGGCTTTTGGCCTGTGTTCTTAGAGAGCAAAAAGAAGTATCCCAGTCCCTGTGTTCATAGTGTGAGGTGTGGAGAGCTATTTGAGTCAGAAGAATGGAACTAAACTCTGGGCTCAGCTCTCAGTTTTGTTATTAATGGATTGTCTACATACTCTCGCTGTGAAGAATTATTGTATCAAATTGGTGGGAAGTTTTAGATGTCAATCCTTTGCTTTCATATTCAAAAAAGTTTTGCTGGGACATTTATGTATGTATGCAAGTATGTATGTATTTTAATTTTAATTTTTTTTTTTTTTTTTTTTTCAGTTGGAGTCTCACTCCATCGCCCGGGAGCAGCCACTGCATCCTCGACCTGCTGGGCTCCGGCGATCCTTCCGCCTCAGCCTTCTGAGTAGCTGGAATTACAGGCATGCGCTACCAGGCCCGGCTGATTTTTTGATATATTGTAGAGATGAGGTCTCACCAAGTTGCCCAGGCGGTTCTCGAACCCGCGGGCTTAGGCAATCCACTCACCTCAGCCTCCCAAGGCATGGGATTTCAGGCTGAGCAACCGAGCCCGGCTGTATGTATGTATTTTAGAAGGAAGATAGTAATGTATACATGTATGTGCAGGGTCTTATTTTGCTTGTTTTCTATAGAAATCATCATGTAACTTTCATTGAAAAACAAAGCCTCTGCATTTTTCTTAACTTTGGTTTTTAACTAAGGAGAAGGATCTCTTTACTAGAATCATCTACCTCTGATAGATTCATTTTTAACAGTGGGAGCTCATTCATGTTATTTTTCACTTACCATTCTGACGATTGGTCAAAATTTTAAAATATCAAAGGATACAGGAGAATGTTTATTCTAATCCGTTTATGTTATGAACAAAAATTGAACCAAAGATGTTCAGTGTTTTACCTAAGATCATCTAGGAAATTTCTGGAATATTTTCCAAATTCAGAAATCTTTACATTACATGCTATTAAAACAAAAACTGTGCTGTCTCTTATTTTATTTTTTATGCCTGATTTTCTCCATGCTCTTAAACATATCTGCTCAAAAGTGAACTGCTACTGTTAACCTGAAAATATCTTTTGTCCGCCAATTCTAAAGATCACAGTTTTAATACCAGTACTGACACAACTGTAAAAATTAATTTAATATTAACTTTGTTCCAATTTTCATGTGGAGAAGAATTGTCATTATTAGACAATTGATGCAAAATTTCACTTTTGAAAAAATTTTGATGGAAGACAGATATTCAACATTTCTAGCTGTTAAATTTGCAAACTATTTGGTTAACACAAAAACTCTAAAACACAATAACTTAAAACTTCAGTAATTTATTCTTGCTCATGCATCTGTAATGTCAGCTGGTTCTGCTGATTGAGCCAAGCACACTGTGTGCTTGGCTCAAAGTTGCAAGTTACCTCTATAGTCTATATTTGCTCTGTATGTTTCTTACCCTTCTTAGATCAGCAGCTGACGAAGCATGTTCTTTTTTAGAAATAAGTTCTTTTTGGAACTAAAGGTGGGAGAACAAGACCAACAATGCAAACATATTTCAAACCTCTTCTCACATCACTCTGCTAATGTGCCACTGGACAAAGTTTGTCACATATAAATATTCTGTATTTTAAGAGTCAGAAAGTACAATCTGTCACCATGAAGTCATAGCAAAAGTATAGATCCATAAACACTCAATGGAGAACTGTCATGACCTAACCTTACCACATATATCCACCTAGAGTCTGTATGCCTGTCTCTCATCAGAGATGGGCTTTTCTTGCTCCCATATAAAGTAAAAACTTTTCAGATAGTTGCCATGTTCTGCCACCTCTCTCCTTATTTGAGAACATTTTTCCAGTAATTCTATTGTCTCTCTACTATATCATAGGCCTTAGCACTCTATTGGGTTATTCCCACTGGAAATTAAATATAATCTTTTATTTTTGTTAAAATATAACACTTTGATCCAACTTCCTCCACCAGTTACCACTCTTTGCTCCCCTTTTAGACTCTTCAAATTTTAAAAACTTGTGTTTAGTATTTGTTTTCAATTATTTTCCCAGTCTCAAACCTACTTCACATTTACACGCATATTACACACTTAAACAACCAGCGAGTTATACTTGTCCAAAGGCCCTCTATCAGCATGTATGCTGGTTGTGAATTTTACTTAACAACTTAAACAGTAATGGTAGATATTAAGAAGGATAGTGATCATAAGTAAATGAAGAGTGTTAGACTTTACTGAAGGGGATTAGTCTCCGCTAATTTTACAGTTGATGATGGCTATTACTAAAATGTAGAAAGAAAGACTACCCATCAGTGTGTGTGTGTGTATGTGTATATCATATAGATAGATATATCCATATGTTTTCTAGGCATGTATGCAAGCATACAGAAAAGGAACTGAAATAATGTACCCAAAGATGCATAACATTGGTTGATTCTGAGTGGGTGAGATTTGTGAGCATTTCTTAGCTTCTTTTTTTCCCCTAATAAGCATGTAGTTTCTGTAACATATATTGCTTTGTAATATGCAAAAGTAAAATGTATTTAAGAAAAAATTTAGTATGTAAGCATATAGTTAGTGAGTTGTTGATTTTTTTTTTTTATGGTCTGGTCAGTAGACTATATTTTCAAAACTGAATGTAAGAATATCTTTCAACAATCAGGCATGGTGGTTTACTCCTGTACTTCCATCACTTTGGGAGGCAGAGGTGAGAGGATCACCTGAGCCCATGGGTTTGAAAACACCTTGGGAAACATGGTGAGAACTCGTCTCTAAAAAAAAAAATTAGCCCAGCATGACAGTGCCTGTCTTTGGTTCAGTCTACTTGGAAAGTTGAGGTGGAAGGATGGTCTGAGCTCAGTGGGTGGGGGCTGTGGTGACTGTGAGTGTATTTCACAACACTCTGACCTGGGTGAGTCTCCAACTCAAATGAAAGAAAAAAAAAAAAATCTCTCAGCTCACTTACTCTTCCTACCATATGACTTTGACAATCTTTTCACAGGCAGATAGCATCTGTGTTCTGCCTGTTAAGTAGGGGTATATTTGTGACTACAACAGAGGAAAAAGCATGTGTCTTATGAGACTAAGTCATGATAATCATGGTGGTTTCCTCTTAGATTTCTTAGGACTCCCTTAGAACTCAGCCTGTGTACTATGAAAAATCCCTAGGTGCCTTGCAGAGATGCTTACAGAAAAAGAAGACAATAGTTCACACTACTTCATTAGTCATGCGATTGGGCCACTTTGAAAGTGGATTCCTTAGCCACAGAAGATCTCCTTGCTTGATGCTACAGAGATAAATAATCCTCACTGAGCTCAGCCCAAATTATAGACTTATGAACAGAATAAATGCTTGTGTTTCAGGCACTTGGTTTTGGGGTAGTTTGTTCCACAGCAATAGATAACCAGATTAATCAGTCTAATGTGGTGATTAATAGCTCATATAGTGGAGTTAAACAGATATAACTCTTGGCTCTACCACCGACCAACTGTGTGCCTTGTGACCCTTGTGCAAGTTTCTTAAATCCTCGGGTTTATAAATTTGGGTAATTATAATATCCTTTAAATTAGTGAGCATAACAAAGATAATACACACAAACTATAAAGGTTCAGTAGATTGTATCTGCTATTTTGTCATCATTGTTGTTGTAAATGTTTAGATTCAAACACATGGAAACTGAACTGCAGGAGGCTTAGGCATTTGGTTGTAATAGCTCTAATTCCTGTCATTAATGTACTCAGAAGGCTAGTCTCTAGCAAAAAATATCCTGTCTTTGAAATGTAGTTTATCAGCTCTCACAAGTGGCTGGTTGATTGCTCCCCTGGGTCTCCTGAGGATCTAAAGTCCTTGCTTCTACATGTTTTTCTAGTTGTATACAATAAAAAGAAGAGTAATAACTTTCAAAAGAGAAGGTAATTAAAGAGAACTAATGAATACATAAATAGTTGGGGATCAGTGGCCAAGCAGGAAAGCCATATGTGTAGAAATTTAAGAATTCCCATCACATTATTCCTTCTTTTCCCTTGAGTTTAATTCCCCATTCCCCTGTCCACCACGGACACACAAACACAAACATCCTACACAGAGGCACTGTGATCCAAGTGATAAATTTCAACACAAGTATTTTAAATTTCTCCACAGATAATATTCACACTTGATATTAGGGTTTTGTTGGTGAAAAAAATTGAAAGATTTTTAGATTGTTATAAACAGAAATATGATCGATATAATCCAGTTTCCATATTAATTCATTGATTTCATAATGGGCATGAGAAAGACAAAATGCTATGTTGCCATATAAACAAAACTATAGGCAAGCCTTAAACTGAATACAAAATAAGTAACCAAGAAAATCCCTCTTTTGTTTGAAGTTGAGGAAATTTTATACAAGTTATATAAAAATGGTGAAACAAAACAGTATGAGTGTCAGAAATAACAATATTTGGAGACAGATGGATTAGCGTGTGAAACTGGACTTAATGTTTGTAGTCTGAATGACCTTCATCTAGTGATTTAAGTTGTGAGTATGTTTGCCTCTATCGTAGGTACAATAATCCCTGACTCTGGTAGCTGTGCAGGAACAACTGGAGTTGCATAATGCTTCAACATGGGGCTTGACACTTAATATTGATATCCTCTAAATGGTGGTGTTCTTTTTCCACTTTCTAACAATATTGTAATGTTCTGAAGACTTTGCTTTTTTTCTCTTACTGTACTACCTGTAAGAGAAAAAAATCAGCAATTAACCATTTAACAGTATAATTTGAGGACACACACACACACAAACACATATAGTAGTTTATTTCATGGCTGTTGTTGTTATGGTTAACAGCTTTCTAAAATAATCTCAGGTCTTTGGAATCAATCTCAAAATCTTGAACATTATTTGAAATGGATAATAACTGGTGAGTTCATGGGAAATACATTAGGCTGAGCAATATAAAATTGCCATTTTTTGAGGTAAAGATGTCCAATATTCTACAATTTCATAGCGTTCAACTAATAGATAACATTGTGGTTGCAGATAGAAATAAAATAGGGGAAGAACACACACTGGTATTTAAATACTGGACAAGATTCAGATAGACTGATAGTGGGAAAGTCTTTCTGGGGACCAAAACTTGCACTAGTCACAGAAAGACCATACAGAATAGAACAATTGCATGCTCCTAGTGTTAAAGAGAAAAATAAACTATCTTTGTTAAGCCAATTTGTCCATACTCCAAAAGATAAAGTTATCGAATACGTATCAGAAACTACTTAAATTATTCTTATTCATTTTGATCCACTTGTGATCAGTCTCTGGGTGCTTGATAGAATCATGTAACATCACTGATCACTTGTTCTTCAGAAATAATATTTGCATTCCCTTGATGGTCAGTACATTAAGGAAGATTCACTAAGATCATTGCCTTCAGGGGAGGGAAGGGGGACAATAACATCAATAAGGGTAGCTGATCTCAAACCAGGCAAAGCAGGGACCAAAGGGAGGCCCAAACCTTACCTGTATGATGACTACTTGCATACCTAGTCCTGAATTGTACCCCACATCTTTAAAATAAAATTAAAAAAAAAATTAAGAGGATATTTTTAAATGGTGCTGAAAGACCATTGTCTCATTCCAATCAAGTTATTCACCATAATTTTCAAAGTATAAAGTGCACTCAAACATGATAAAGGGCTAATCACATCACTGTGTGTGGATCAGCAAGAAAATCATAGACAGATAATTATTTGGTGCATTGCATTAACTCCATAATATAACACGTGTGAATGATAGCAAGCCTTAGATACCAGGTCTGACAATGACAGGCAGTGATAAAATCTATCAGAAGAGAGAGGAATATTATGCTGCCATGTGGAATGAAAATCACATATCTTTGGGATCAGAAAATACTCCAAATGTATATGTTTATATTTTGCTTTTTTTCCCTTACTGTACTACCTCTAAGAGAAAAAATCAGCAATTGACCATTTAACAGTCTAATTTGAAGATAGCTTCATGATGAAGCTCTACATTTTTTTTCAACACTAAATATTGAACAAATCATATAGAATGGATAAGGCACATTTGTTTTAGTGTTTTCAAAGGAATTCATTTGCTCAGAAGATTCATTTTTTTCCTCAAAACTTGTTCTGAATTTATGACACTGAGAAATATGCTGAGTGCATATTCTCATCTACCTCAACATGCAGCAAAAAGAAACAAACAAACTTTATTTTAAAGCTAGATGCATTGGAGCTTTCATGGGTAGAAAGTGAAAAAATAAATTCATCAGTACAGTCTCAGCTTCCTAACTTTATTAATGGATAATGCTATAATATTTTGTTTTTAAACAAAGTTCTATAACTACAGAAGTGAAGCCAATTTAGACAGCAGTTGCATTTACTCCAGGAAATAATGACTTAACATCAATAGCCACAGTAATTTCATTAATGATTTTCAGAGACTATTTTAAGTAATCTATCAAAAGTAAAAGTTTGATAAAGGCATTAAAGGTATGAAATCTTATGTACTCTGAGAAAGTTACACTATTTATTACTCTTAGGGTATTTTTCTTTAATCAAGGCCATTTTTTCTTTTGCTGTAATACATATTTAAGTTTAAGTAATTGTAATCCTTTCATTTATGTGTATTGGAAACCATGGATATCCTAAAATTAATTACAAAGTGCTAATATTTAACACTTTAAATAATTGTTCTGTACAATTAAATAAATACAATATTGATTTCTTGACTAATTGTATTAACAAGTGGAGAATTGCTACTTTCTACTGTGCTATTTAATTTTTTCAGATGCTCTTTTAAAAGTAATTCTGTCTGATTAATTGGGGAAAATAGTTGTTGTTCTTGGCTTATATGATTAATTCATTATTATGCAAATTACATGTGCTTTCTTGGACATGTGTCAAAGATTTTATCCATCTCATTAATTAGTGAGGAAACCAATAAAATAGTAAAGCTATCCCCCAAGAACAGTTTGAGGAATTGGGTTTACGCAGTGTTTTTCTTTCAATAGGACTAACATGACTAGATACAACATAAGTTGATGTCTTTCAAAAATTAAACCATAAACTTCAGGGTTGTCTTTGTTACTAGACAGAAATAATTTGAATCATATACAAGTTTAACTTCTATGACTTCTACAGCCAGAGCCCTTAATTAATAAATATTTATATATGCATTCTTCTAGTTACTTTCTGTCTTATCACCCTATGAATTTCCCTCATTGCACTTACCAACATCTGCAATCATCTTTTTAAATTGTTTAAGTGTTTATGATTTGTCTCTTCTGCTAAAACATAAATGTCAAGGTCCAAGAGAAAGAAGGTGGTCTATGTAAGTAAACTCTGTTGATACATATTAATGCTTAAAAAATATCTGTTCAATAGATGAATGAGCTAATGGATGGATAGATATGTACACACGTCCATATTTACAGAGCTGGATCCTATGGGAGGCATTCTGCTAGGTTTTTGATTTGCCCTTTTAAAGAAAAATTTCCCTTTTCCACTTATTACTCATATATATTGACACTACTGATTAGATAAACATCTCCACCGCGTCACTTTTGACCTGGAACATTTGTATTCATTTTATGTAAGTCTAAGTTCATTATGAAAATTTTCTTTTTAAAATTTTTTTTTGGCTGGACGCGGTGGCTCAACCTGTAATCCCAGCACTTTTGGAGGCCAAGGTAAGAGATTTGGCTGAGCCCACGGGTTCGAGACCAGACTGGGCAACTTGGTGAGACTTCCTCTCTATAATAAATCACAAAAAACTAGCGGGACGTGATGTTGTACTTAGTTCCAGCTACTTGAAAGGCTGAGGCAGAAGGATCACCTGAGCCCAGCAGGCTGAGGATGCGGTGGCCGTGAGTGTGCTGCTGCACTTCAGCCTGGAGAGACTCCAACTTAAAACAAACAAACAAACACTCTTTTTTTAAACCTTTTCAAAACTTTCTTTTTGTAATGACAACATTTAGGAGCTATTATTTCAGTGAATCAATTATACAATAGAGTATTATTAACTATAGTCCACCTGCTGTGCGTTGGCTCCTCAGAACGTATTCATCTTATAGCTGAATGGAGTATAGAGAGCTCATATTGTGTGTTTTATATTTCAAACAATACTTTAAATATTGAATACACAGGTCTTTCTTAAAATCTTTTCTGGAAACCCGGACACAGTGGTATATGCTGTAGCCCTAGCCACTTGGGAGGTTGAGGCAAGAGGAATTGGGCCTAGGAGTTCCAGGCTGTAATGTGCTATGATTGTGCCTGTGAATAGCCACTGCACTCTAGCCTGGGCAACAAAAACCCAATCTCTTAAAAATATTTTTCTGGAAAAAGTTTATTTTTTAAAAATTTGGTCAACATTATTTTACATGTTCTTTCAATTTGCACCAGTAACCAAAAAATGTTTTCTTTGCAACTGCAATTAGAATTCAAAGACTTACAATGAACATGTATAATGTCAGAAAGACTTGATGTCAAAATGGAGGCATGGGAGAACTAGAAATAATGATTAAAAGTATGAACTGAGAAGCAGCAGTATACATTTTAAGAGTCTTAATTATTTTCACTGAAATTTTCCAGACTTTAATAAGGGAGTCTTGAGGTGTATTAACATGCAAGCTCCATGAAGCCAGAATGGCCTTTCTTCTGTTTTTACCTACAAACCTAGAGCAGTACATGTACTCACATATTTCAAGCATTCTATAGATGTATACTAGACAATTAATTTTTGTTAAGCTTTCTTTTCTTAAAAAACATTTTTTTTATTTTAAAATTGTGGGGAACAGTTAAGGGTTAGGTATACAAATATGCATTGTGCAGGTACCCTTGTTGATGAGGTGTGGCCCCCCATCCCCAGATAGATATTGAGTACCGTTAATCCCACCTCCCTTCCCCTCTCTAACCCCCCCCCATAGTTTCCCGCCATTGTCGATCCTTTTCTTATAGTATTACGATAGTTGTTCAAGGTCCACTTATGAGTGAGAACATCTGATACTCAGATCTTTGTTTCTGTGAGAGATCACTCAGTATTATAAACTCTAATTCCATCCAGGTTGCTGCGACATTCATGATTTTGTTCTTTTTTATGGCTGCATGGTATTCCATTGTGTATATGTACCACATTTTTTAAATCCAGTCCTCTTTTGATGGACAGCATGGTTGGTTCCATGATCTTGTTATTGTGAACAATGTTGCGATAAACATACATGTGCAGATACCTTTTTTATAGAGTGATTTGAGTTCTTCAGGGTATATTCCCATAAGGGGATTGCAGGGTCATATGGAAGGTCAATTTCAGAGCTTTTAGGAATCGCCCCACTGATTTCCACAGAGGCTGCACTAGTTTACACTCCCACCAACAGTGTAGAAGAGTTTCTTTTTCACCACATCCTCTCCAGCATCTGTTATTTTTTGAGTTATTGATAATGGCCATTCTGACTGGAGTTAGGTGGTATCTCAGTGTAGTTTTAATTTGCATCTCCTTGATGATTAGTGAGGTTGAACATTTCTTCATGTGTCTTTTGGCCACTCATATGTCTTCTTTTGTGAAGTGTCTGTTCATGTCTTTTACCCACTTTGTAATGGGGTTGTTGTTTTTTTCTTTTCAGCACGTTTGAGTTCCTTGTAGATCCAAGATTTTAGGCCTTTATCAGACATGGAGTTGGCAAATACTTTTTCCCAGTCTATGGGCTATCTATCTCCCTGCTCTCTTGATGGTTTCTTGGGCTTTGCAGAAGCTTGTCAGTTTAATAAGGTCCCACTTGCCTATCTTATCTCTTATGGCCTGTGTGTTTCGGGTGTTGTTCAGGAATTGGATGCCAGTTCCAATTTCCATAAGGGTGTGTCCTGCATTTTCTAAGATTCTTATGGTTTGAGGTTTTACATTTAGGTCTCTGATCCATTTAGAGTTAATTTTTGTGTATGGGGATAGATAGGGGTCTTATTTGAGTCTTCTGCATGTGGTCAGCCAGTTTTCCCAGCACCGTTTACTGAATAGGTTCTCCTCTCCCCAGTGGTAGGTGGAGGAGGCTTTGTCGAAGA
>CAUYQG010011398.1:0-16528 GCA_963574415.1 Tarsius wallacei
TTGGTTTTTTTCGAGTTGGAGTCTCACTCTGTTGCCCAGGCTGGAGTGCAGTGGCACAGTCACGGTCACCCCAGTGTCGACCTGTGGGCTCTGACGATCCTTCCGCCTCAGCCTTCCAAGTAGCAAGAAGTACAGGCGCGCGCTACCATGCCCATCTAATTTCTGATTTATTGTAGAGATGAGGTCTTGCCAAGTTGCCCGGGCTGGTCTCAAACCCACGGGCTCAGGCATTGCACTCCCCTCAGCCTCCCAAAGTACTGGGATTACAGGCTGAGTCACTGAACCCAGCCATGATTCTGCATTTTTTTTTTTTTGAGTTGGAGTCTCACTGTCACCCAGACTGGAGTGCAGTGGCCGCTCCCGGCCACCGCAGCCTCGACCTGCTGGGCTCTGGCGATCTTTCCGCCTCAGCCTTCCAAGTAGCCAGAATTACAGGCACGTGCTACCATGCCTGGCTGATTTTTTTTATTGATTGTAGAGATGAGGTCTCGCCAAGTTGCCCAGGTGGGTCTTGAACCCACAGGCTCAGGCAATCCATTCACCTCAGGCTCCCAAAGGCACGGGATTACAGGCTGAGCCACCGAGCCTGGCTTGCATTTTTTTTTAAATGACTAGACCAGGGAGTCTAGTGACCAGCCATATTGAAAGTCAGGAAGTGACTAAAGCGGTTGCCCGGGTCTATAGCTTTCTCTCTCCCTTGCCCCCCATGCCCACCCCCACCCTCTTCCCACTTGGCCACAATACATTCATTCCCTTAACTCCCAGAGTCACAGGCCACCCATGGGACTGAGGCTGGTCTTACAATTTAGGGTAGGAGGTGGCTTCTCTCAAGTTATCCCAGGACGATGCAGGCTGTGGATTCGCGAATCGCAGAGGTCCCAGAGGGGGTGCAGCAAAGGGAACCCCGAGGAACACATTCACGGGCCCGGGGCTTCCCAGCACAGTGACTTGCTTGCCCTGAACCCATCCCAGCCTGGTGTTCCTCTCTGGCACGTCAGCAGCAGACCCTGAGGGAACACATGGGGAAGGATCAGGGGTTGGCTAGAGATGGGCAGGGCAGTGGCCCAACTGGAGCATCCCAGCTGGGGTTCTCTTTCTCCACCCAGAGGCTGTGCAACAGGCGGTATCTGGGTTCCCTTCTGTGAATTCATGTTCACCACTTCCTCCAAGATTAACAGAGAAGTCATCTTCATCAGTGCTCTTAGGAGCCCAGTACTGAGTCATAAAATTTCCCCATTTCACTCGTGAAGCCATCCCCTTTCTATTATGTAGAAAATTTTCCTTTCTCCAGGACTGATGCACGCTGGGCTCTGTAGACCCTAAGACTCCAGAAAGACATCTGCCCAGGGTTTCCTATGCTTCTGTCACTCTCATACCCACCAGCACAGGTGCTGGCTTGTTTGTGCATCACAGTATGCCTGCAAGCTTTTTATTTTTCTTAAACTTAAATTTTCATAGGTTCCCTTTAAGTTTTAACCTAGAGGAATTCCAAGCAATAATATCTATGGAATTGTGGTTTTGATGAGTTAGGTAAATGCTTTTGAATACTCATGGAAATCAAATAAATATACATTGATTAAAAGTTAAAATTTTCATGCAGATGCCACCTGAAATCAACTCATTACTTTCAGGGGCATAAAGATGGCACTTGGGGAGACTGGCCATGCAAAGCATCTCAGTTTCCATGCAGAATGTGGAGCCTTGAGAAGAAGCCTCCCCAGTTACTTCCTTAGCAGAAGCCAGGTGTCTTGGTGCTGTTTCAAATGTAATTTCCTTACTGAAAGTCTTGCCTCCATAGCCAGGACCACAGATGCCCAGGCTCTGTCCCATTCCCCTCCCCGGTGCCCAGGATAGAGCCCCTCCAAGCCTACTACAGTGTGTGAGCAACCCTAGGGCAGAACCAGGATCTTCTGTGTCCTACCCATGGCTGAGAAGTAAACTTTGGTCCAGGACTCTCAGTGCCCTAAGGGTACCTTAGGGGTACCTACTGAAGGGTACTATGTAGCCCTCTGCTGGACCTCAAAGACCTCTGAAAGGTAGCTTCATTTCTACCAGTGGGAAATCCTCCCCCACCCCATCTTTTGGCAACTTTCCTTTCCCATGAGGTATCTCACCCTTGATGGTGACTTCAAGGATCCAAACAGCCCATATTAGGGCTTGACCTGGATGCATACAATGCCTGCCCATCTGGTTGGCCTGCCTGAACTCCATAGCTGCTGGCCTCAGAGAGTTCTGACAGGGCTAGAAAGGGTTTCCTGTTAATAGGCAAGTGCTGAGCAGATAGGTACAGGCCACAGGATTAGAAAGAATAGCATTAGACCAATGTTTTCAGAGGAATTGGCCAAGCAAGACCAATGGCCAATTATTTACATAAAAGAAAGCTGATGATTAACTCTTGAGCTGGGGAATAATTTGGTAGGCTTTGGACACATGGGATGGGAAAGGACATTCCGGATCAGTAAGCCAGGGATCTCAAGATACCTACAGGGGCCAGGAAAGCAGCAACAAGCAGTGAATGCAGCTGGCCAGGAGAGAACAACAGGGAGTAATGGGGACTATGGACAACTGGACAGCACATGCTTTGTTTAAAAGAACAGTGACTTCATAGCACTAGGAAACATTTGGCTTGTGACAATGTAGTAGGCCAAATCAGAAGTCTATGACAACTCTCTGTTTTTAAATGTAACCTCAGTGTTAAAAAATCACCACATGAGCCCAACACAGCATTTCTACTAGCCTGAGTAGTGTCCTAGGCCAGCCCTCTATGTTTCCAACCTAGATCCATGCTTCCCAGTGTAATCATGAAGAGACAGGGAAAAGGAGGTGAAGTCATGATAGGTAGTTCTGCTGGGACCCTTTCTCGGCATTCTGGACTCTCATGGCAGTGCTCTTTCCATGATAAGGCCATGTTCTGAAAAACAGCTGGTGTGTCGTGAGAGACCCAGGTCAGGGCCCGGAGCATCATCAACCTGCCCCCAGCAGGTTCCATCCCTATCTTGGGGTAATGGGCTCAGGATGGAGCTTTTCAAATGTTTGGGACTGGACTGGCAGAGTCAGACTCATCTGGAGCACTTGAAAATGCGTCCTTCTGCCCTACCCCATGGAGATTTGGGGGCAGGGGTCTGGAATATAACCATAGTAGGTTTGCAAAGCATCGATCTGATGCACAAGTTTCCCAGAGTAGTTGCCTTATGAAAGAGGCAGGGGAACCATAAGCAGGTATTATGTGTCTACTGGATACAGAACCCTGCACACCCAAGGGCAGCTCAAGGTCAGAGCAAGGGCCTGGTGCACTTTGCTCAAGGCGGATGTTCCATATTCCTCTGTGGAAAGACCTACAGTAAATAATCTTTTTTCCTTAACTCCAACTCCATTCCCAATATGCTGCTGAGAGTGCCAGGAATTATGGGAAGAGGACGTCAGTGGAATCACATCTTATGTGAGGGTATGAATCTTAATTCAGCAAAAATTCACATTTGGCTCAAATTTACCTTAAAAATTTAGCAAATTACCCTGAAATCCAATGAACAGCAGTGAACAGAAGTCCCTAAGTATTATGATGGGTTAGGGTCAAGGAAGAAAGGAGCTGCTTTTATTAGATGTCTGGATGTTCACTGTGAGCATAAATCTCTGGAGGTGAATGGGGGATGGGTGGGAATTTCTAAAATATTTCCAGCTTGACTGCAGGGTTTACCTTTTTAGGTTTAACACTAAGCATATAAAAATTTTAATACATGTTTATAGACATATTTGTTATGAGAGGATTAAAAGACTTACAGTTTTTAGATATCAAAAAAATAGCTTATGTCCTGGCCATATAGTGGGTAGTCAGTAGCATTTGCTAGATTGGAATGTAAATCTTGCTTCTTAAGACCCACCCACACACTATTCTTTAAAAAGCTGTAAAGAAGAATGTGTCTCTTCTCCCCGCCTTTCTGGATGGGCTCTTCTGGTTATGGCAGTCATAAGCAGCTATATGTTCTTACCCATGGCCTCGATGCCCTTGACAGATGGGCTTTACATTGGTTCTCTCTGAAAACCAAGGGTCTTCTTGAACAAATCTTTTCTCTTCTCTGGACCTCAGTCTCCTCATCTTAAGATAATAATTGTGCAGATATTTTAGTATAATGAGTTTCAGAGACCCAAGAATGAATGAGGTTTCTAGATCTGCCTGTGATGCCAGAAAGGTCCAGCACAGGCCAACGAAGCCAAGAAGTTTCTGAGAAGAGGAAGAGGAAGAGGATTGCTGCCAGGGCAAGTGAGTGGCTCTGAAGGCACAAACTTTATCAGTTCAGAATGGCATCTCGGCTGGCCCTGCCAACAAATGTCTTCAACAAACATTTGGCCTATTGCCTCCTTAGCAACCTGAGGCTTCTTAGACTGTTTTCCCCCTCTGGCCCTCCCTAGTTGTCACCAAAAAAGATTCTCCCTGCCCTTGAACTCTATCCCTCCATCCAACCAGAAAGACTGTTAATTCTCAATAGCACTATTCATTCAACAGTTTTAGGAGTGCTTTCACATGAACCTTTTGTCAAACACCCTCTCTCCCACTTTTAGATGTCTTTCTCCTCCAGTTTCTTGCTCTGTAAAGCCCAATTCAACTGTCACCTCTTCCAAGAACATTTCCCTGATTCTCCTGAACTGAGTGCTTTGCTTTTCCAACCTCTCTTGTTTCCTACTTAGCTGTGACCATGACTATCTTCTGCCTTAGCATATACCTAGGACTTTTCCACATAGGTATCCATCACAGCTTCTTATGTATACCCTGGGGTTTCCCAAAGCTCAGCCATTGACCTTTTATCTTCACAATTTATACATTGCCACTACCAAGTTGACTATCAAGTTTTCTTATTTTTCCTTAAACTGGCCCTTAAAAAACTGTTTAACAAATAAAATGCATTGGGGACAATGTTTTGAAAAGAATAGACCAATATATTTTACTTTCCTGTACCCCAAATAATTTCCCTTATCCCTGGCAATCATTATGGTGAAGTGGCAGTGTTTGGTGTAGAAGACCCCCCAAAATAGAAATGACAAAGTGGAAAATCTGCCCTTTCTGTACTGTGGCTCTTGGAAAGGAGAAGGGAAAAAAGGTAAGGAAAGCATGGGTGATGCAAGGTGTCCTGACTCTCCCCCTTAAACATAAGTCCAAAGGGGTACAGTGACAGGATGTGTGCTAAGCAGGGAAGGGTCCTCCAGGAGGGGGCCACATCTCTGAACCAGCCTTAGACAGCCACAGCAGAGTAAAAGTGATTGAAACAAGAGAGATCTAGGGAGGACTTCCACTCCCCTGGGATCCTCAGTTCCTCAGAGGATCCCAAATATCACCCTGTGACTTTGAAGAGAACTTGGAGGTGATTGCCAATCTGGCTGGGAGCTAGATGAGGAGGAGGGCAAGGGGCTACAGAGGTGCTTCCTGGACTTGAGAACAGAGTGGAACCACCCCAGCCTGGCCCGGGCTGGAGCACAGTGCTGAGTGCTGGGCAGTCTGAGGTGGGGTGTTGAGTCAACAAGGGAGGATCAACGGGCTTTGATCAAAGCCAGAGGACAGACCATGAGCTTGCCATTTTAGAATGTATCCTCCTCCCAGGAACCTAGTGCAGAAGGAAGTTGCTATGGAGACCATAACAGTGCAAGGACCTCTGCAAGTGTGTCCGAGCTCCCTCTGCTCTTCTACTCATGTGGTCATACAGGCTTCCCTCAAGTCATGCAGCCAGACATCATCTTGGAGAAGAGGACAGGTGGGGCGGGGTAGGGTGTAAATCTGAGAGGCTATGATTTATTTGGAAAAAGTTATGCTATCTAAAAGAGACTGTTTAAATTACTGAATAGGACTGGGTTCACCAGATTGAGTTGAAATGTAATTATCTACCATTAACCAGGAAGGTGAGGTATTCTCTCTTTGTTAAAAATGGAAATGAACAAGCATTTAGATACACATAAAAGTCATGCTACAACTGAACAGTCTTTCTCTTCTACAAAAATCAGAATGCAGAGAGAACTGTGGCAGAAATGGCTTCCTAATTATCTGCCTTCTACTTGCTGTTCTGCTGAGGTACCACCTCTGATTGTCTCAGGCATCCCCTAATGTAGACGGCCTACTCTCCGGGAAACACTGATATGTCAGGAAACAGCTTGATATGTCAGCCTTCTTTTATAGAATGCCTTGTAGGTACTATCCCTGGGGATAAATGTTTTTATTTGCACCCATTACTTAATTTAATGTGATTGTTCCTATTCCTTAATTTAATGTGAGTGTAGATGAGGAACAAGTTCTGCAAAGTTTTATGATAATATTGGACAGCTGGTCCAATATAAGATTGAGAAGCAGCACGGCTGAGACTTGAGCTCGTTTCCTGTTGCAGTCTGGGGAGGAAGGAGTAAGAAATGAGAGACAATAGTAAGATCAGGGAGGATGAGCTGGCTGCTGTAGTTCTCAGACCATTAAAATCACTTAATCTCTATCAAGTTGAATAACCATCGCCTCCTTGGACCTCGATGTCCCTGTCAGTAGCACAGACCAGTGACCTGGATGCCCCGAGAGACACAGACCTTTGACAGTCTCCCCCTGCTCCCCTAGATGGCTCTGCTGAAACCCTGAAGGAGAAAAGCAAGATGAGAGCTAAGAGCTCAGTCTGCGGCTTGGCTGAAACAGGCTAATCTACTCCACCCTGCTGATAGATAGGGGAGATCAAAGTCCACATCGGGATTCTCATAAGAGGAGGCTGAAGGAACCTTGAAGGCATGAGAGCAATGGCAGCCGCCTCAGGGTGAAAACCAGCGTGTAGGTGGATGAAACAAAAGAAGGACGCTCATGGTGATGGAATGCAGTGATAGGTGCAGTGACAGGTACAGTGACGAGGTGCAGTGATAAGGTGCAGTACTGGGATACAGTGATGGGATCAGTCATGAGGGTAGTGGTGGGTGAAGTGATGGGTACAGAGAAGAGTGCAGTGATGAGTGTAGTAATGGGGTGCAGTGATGAGTTCAGTGGTGAGTGTGTAGTGGTGGGTATACGGTGAAGGTGCAGGGGTGGGTGCAGTGGTGGGTGTGCAGTGATGGGTGCAGTGGTCAGGGTGCAGTGACTGTGGTAGTCTACAGTTATTCTCCAGGGTCCATTCAGTTTCTGCAGAGTCTAGACTGATTAATTAAATGGAGTTGTGAGAGGGAGCAGCACCCTTGCATCTTTTGGGTCCTTAACAGTGGTGCTGATCTCTGCTATACCCCCCGCCCCCAAGGTACAATATTGTTCTTTATTCACTATCTTGGCTATGGAGTTGGAGCCTCTTGTCTTCTGGCACTTTCAGAGGTTTCCATTTGGCCTTCCCTATTGTGATGGCTCTTAATTCATAGGCCAGGGATCCTATGGGGGTGAGGGGAGGATTATTCCAGCTGCCAAGTATATCACTCCCAATTTTTGCACCTGGTCACTGAGGAAATGGCCACTGGGTGGGACCCACTAACCCAGTGAGCCTACTGTGAGTCAGTCTCTAAGTAGAGTTCCACTTATTACCTGGCCCCTATAGGTCTCCACTATAACAGGAGTTTGTGATGATACTTTGGGTTTCTAGATAGCAATATCACTTTAGATTCTGTGTCCATTAGTCCTGGAAATATTTTCTCAGTACACAGCCACCCAAGTAAATAGCCATATGGCCCTTTGGGAAAGAACTCAGGGACTTGTCAGCATATATCTTGCTATAATGCTACAGAGCCCTTCTTTCTAAGGACCTAGTCTCCTTTTCATTCAGTGGTTTCCAGATCTGAAAACCGACTCAGATCTGGGAACTGATAATAATCTGGGACCTTTACTGGGACAACCAGACTTGTGCTAGTCCTCCATCCGTCCTTTTTTCTTTGTTGTGGATGCTAAGCAGTACCCTGGGTGACAGTCTGTCTGTGTTCCTAATAGACACCATACCCTATTAACCATATTCACCATTGCTTACAGGTCTGATCCAGTGGCCTTCATGGTCATTAAAGTGATTGCAGCCTCCTGCCTTCTGGCAATTGAGTGCCACCACCTAGCCTCTGAATGGGTGACTTTAAGGCTCTGTCTTCCTCATGGATGTTAATGAACCCAGCTCTGTGGCCACCTCTCAGACTCTGCCCCCCCAGCATGCAGAGGGCCACCACTAGACTTCTTAATGATACTAATGCCTTCTTACCAGCACATTTTGGTGAGATTTTCAGCCTGCAGTTCAACAGTGTCTGCCCTTCCACTACTGCTGATAAGAGCCTTTTCTTAAGCTCTCACCCAGGTTCTCTTGAGCTCACACTTGGCCATTAACTGCTTGTTAGCAGCTCTCATCTCTCATGATCCTTCTGCAGCATGCAGCTAAGTAGCATCTGGCCCACTCTACTGTCTTTGCAGGTTTTGTTCTCCTCATATTTTTCAAATGCTTACATCATTGCACCTTGTACAGCATTCCCCTCCACATTTTTCTAGTTTGCTGCCAGCAAAATCTTTAGCAATTGGGCCACCACCTTGTGCCTCACCCACCACCCAAGACTGCATTTTCTACCTCTGCTAGGCAATAGGTGATTCAGTTCCAGAATCCCTTCTTACCACCTGTCTTCTGAGGTTAGTCCTGATACCACTTGTGTTGGCCTGAGTCCTCCAAGATGCAGATGTCAAGAAAGGATTAAGCATGTAAAGATTGTATTGGGGATATTCCTACGGATACAAAATGAGGAGGAAACCAGAAATGGCCAGGAGAGCTGCCAGACTATGAAAGACTCTGCAAAGGAGAGAAGACAAAAAGATTGGGTGAAAGCATCCCTAGGCTACCATGAAGACTAAGAAAAGTTCAGCAAGTGCATCAGGGAGCCTGTGAGCCTAAGTCAATAACCAGTGGAGTCCCGAATTCCCAGAAATGGGTCTGCCTTTGTATCCCTGCCACACTAGGTCATTAGCAGGGAGCAGCCTGTGGGAAACATAGTCTTGGCATAGTCATGACAGATTTCAGAAGTGAGTAGCTGGTGCCCTCTTTCAATGGTTGGAAGCCAAAGGAGGAAGCCTACAAGTTGCATTCTCATGGCTGCTGCATCTACTATGAGATATCAAGTGAGTATGCATTATGAGCGGCCCATTACGAGTTGAGTCTTTTCAGATCCAGAAATAAGAAGAGGCAAGAACATTGGCACATTAGAAATTGTGACTGAGCAAGTCGGGTTAGCACAAGTAAGTTGCGTACACATGGCTGAAACCATGTCATCTCCCTCTATTGCACCCATGTCTCCCCTTCAGCCACATCCATCCACCATCTCATGGCAGGTTCCCTACGACTAGACGGAAGAGGCAAACGGGACTGGTTCACATATGGGCTGCCTTAAGAAGACAGGCTACAATTGGATTTTTACACAACTACTACCTCCAGGGATACTCTCAAAGGACAGTGGTGAGAGGAAAACCTGGTGTCCAGTTTTAAGCAATATACTTGGTTGTCCACTTTAAATGGGAACAAAAGTGACCAGAAGCAAAAGACAAGCATGGCTTCTGGACAGTAGTGAATGACTCGACTGGTTGCTTGGGGGTCTGGAAAGAAACAGATAGGATCATAAATCAGTGGCAAGGAGATCTGAGGAAGAATCATGCAGGTTCATCTGTGGGTCTGGGACAAAGTGTGCTGATCTCTTGCCTTGGTGTTAATGCCCACCAGACAGCACTGACTACATACAAGACACTCTACAAATGGATGGACAAAACTTATGTGGTGCTTGCACAACGAGCCCATGAACAGAATAGCTACATTGGCAGAAACTGCGCTTGAGCTCTGAATCACCAAGGCTGTTTCTAGGCAATACTGCTGGTGAATACCCAATGGTCAGCAGCAGATACTAATACAAGCCCTCAGTACGGTCCTATCCCTGACTAGGCATCAAAATCGATTTGATAACAAGTTGGTTATGTCAGGCCTTACTGTGGGACATGATAAGGACAGTGATTCATACTTACCAGAATTGACATCTACCCAGAATTTGGACTTATGGGTTTGCCTTCTCTGCCCACAGCACCACCCTCTGAGGGCTGTTGCCTAACTTGCTATCATGGGATCTCTTGTAACATCACTTCAACAAAAGGAATCTATTATATGGTTAAGGATGAGAAAGTGAACAAATGGTCTCAGGATCCACCATATGCTGCATCAACTGGAAATAGTTTAATAGAACAATGGAAGGGTCCATTAAGATATCAGCTTGGTAGCAACACCCTGCCTGATTGGAATACTGTACTGCAGGATGTAGTATCTGTTCTGCAATGCTTGGGCTCTGGTGCTGTGACCCAACAGCTAGAACAGACTGTCTGCTAGAACAGACAAGAGGTGAAAGGAATACTGACCCCTATCACCATCATTCTCAGTGACTCATTTGCAGAATTGCTTTATGTTCCCCATAGCCCAGGCTTTATGGGATTTTAGGTTCTATTATTGGGGGTGGAGAGACCTTTCACCAGTCAACACAGTTGGCCAGTCAACCCAGCCAAAGATTCCACCGAATTTGAAACTGAAACTGCTGCCTGATTATTATAGGCTCCTGATACCAGTAGACCAGAAGCAAAGAAAGGAGCTATTCTGTTGCTTATCATGAAGAAACGAGGCTGCTGCTATGTAATTGTAATACACTTTGTGCTTCTGTATTCAGCATGGCCAGTCAGGTCAACCAAAGGCTCTGCTCTATCAGGGATGAGGGTCTGGATCATTTCACCAGGTAGACTTGGAATCAGGACCTGTTACAGTAGTAGATACCAAACTTGTTCCTCTAACTGTCCTGCATTAGGTCTTGTATAGAGATTATAAGTGGCACCACCATGAAGACTCTGTGATAGTGAACTGTAGCAGAGGGCTCTGATGTTCCACATCTCATCCCTCAGCCCACCTCTGATTTCAGCTACAGTTGTTGTAGACTGTGCCATAAGAGTACAGACTCAATGTTGACAAGTTCCACCTCAATCCTGTGCCACGCAGCTCTCTGCTTACTGTCGCAGGGCTCTTTCTGATGCTATGAAACTCTATCTGGCCCATGTATAAGTCTTTCCTAGAAGGAGCAATTTTTAACCAACGGGGCATGAAGCTAGCAGATACAGGCTCCAATTTCCCATCATTCATGTGAACAATTCTAGAAGGTATGTTCTTAATTGTTCAATAGGTCTAGAGGAATCAAGACTCCTGTTGATAATAGCAGAAATCTCAACAAAATACCCTTATAGTCATATTTCCTCCATTATCCTGTCTCATGTTCCCTTACTCCCTTATTCCTGAGATTTCCTTTCAAATAAACTATCCGAATATAAATTTTTGTTTTAGTTCTGATTTTAGGAGCACCCAAACTAAGATTTTCGTTTCCTTTTATTGGTTGTGTTAGTCGCTGAGCTAAGCATTTTGTAAGCATTGTCACATTGAATCTGCACAAAATTTTATGGAGTTTATTATACTGTTATTTCATTTATAGATAAGGAGACTAAGACACAGTAAGGCTAAGTGAAGGTCATAGAGCTGATCTTCAAATCTAGATCTGTCTGACTCTAGTTTTAGCTATCATGCTACTCATCCTTTTCCGCCAGGGTATGGACTGCAAGAGGGCAGGACAACGTTGGGTTCATCTTGCAGCCTCAGTGACCAGCTCAGAGCCTGAGAACAGATCTTTAATAAATAAATGGTGAACTTAAAAGTATGAATGTGTTTCTTTCTCCTATTTGATATGTATAAGGCCTACTCGAAGTTGGCCTAAAATAATGAAAACACAGGAAAATATTTAATCCTTGCACTTACTAGGACTTTAAAGGGCTTAAACTGGATATTGGTGGGTTTAAGAGATAGATTACAAAAAAAAAGCCTATCTCCTCTCTCCTCTCATACACTATTCAACACAGCTTCTGACAGCACATGTATGAGGGTATTTTCCCAATACTGATATCTCCTAAGAAATTCTTCAGTGAACACCAGCTAGGTGTCTTCTAATTCAACTCAATGCTGACACTATCTACCTTGAGATAGCATTAGATTCCACAGGTTGAGTGCTTCGTCCCACAAGAGCCTTTCACATTTCAGATGCCAGTAGTAGGTCATGGCCTGTACTTTCAACTGACAAGCTATAAATTGAGGTTCCCATAATCCTTCCTTGGATTCAATAATTTGCTAGAGTGGTTCACAGAACTCAAGGAAATGCTTTACTTATATTTACTCATTTATTATAAAGAATATTACAAAGAATAGAGATGAACAGTCCGATGGAAGAGATGCATAGGGCATGGTATGTGGAAAGGAGCAGGGAGTTTTCATATCCTCTCTAGATATGCCACCTCCCAGAACCTCCAAATGTACAGCTATCCAGAAGCTCTCCCAACCAAATTTTTGGGGGCTTTTATGGAGGCTTTATTATGTAGGCACGATTGATTACATTATTGGGCACTGGTGATCAATTCAACTTCAATCTCTTTCCCCTCCCAGGAGTTGGGGCAGGTAGTGAGACTGATAGTTATAACCCTTTAATCACATGATTTGTTCCCTTGGCAGCCAGCTCCCATCCTAGGGCTATCCAGAAGTCCCCAGCCACCAGTCAGTTTATTAGAATACAAAACACATTCTTATCCTAGGGATCCAAGGGGTTTAGGAACTATATGTCAGGAAATGAAGGATGAAGACCAAATATATATATATATATATATATATATATATATTTCACAATATCACAATGGACTAGTCTTAAAATAGGGGCTTCTTACAGCCTCTCAATTAGATTTCAAAACCAAGCCATAGCAACATTCCAGCCAGTAGTGGATCAAAATCACCCCTACTAAAAAAAAATTTTTGAGTTCCTTTGATAGTCACATAAGCTGAGACTGTGGGGGCCCTCCAAACACCCAAGAAAAATGGACCTCTATACATGCCATCCGGTTGAGAAGGGAGAAAAGATATAGGAAGATAAAGGAAGGTAACGAAGAGACTGAAAGCTTAAGAAAGAATTCTAAGACAACCTGAAAAAAAAAGAAAGAACTTGAACTTTGTGACTGTAGAAAACACCCACTTTAGACAAAGAATATCAGATCATTTAATCTCAAATTTCAAGGAACATTCAGACATGTTTGAAGCACCATAATGTTCCAGGCATAGACTTGAATTAAATGTTTTGTTTTGTTTTTCTTTGAGTTGGAGTCTCACTCTGTCACCCTGACTGGGGTGAAGTAGCACACTCACGGCCACCCTAGCGTCGACCTACTAGGCTCTGGTGATCCTTCCACCTCAGTCTTCCAAGTAGCTGGAACTACAGGCACGAGCTACCATACCCATACAATTTTTTATTTATTGTAGAGACGAGGTCTCGCCAAGTTGCTCGGGCTGGTCTCGAAACTACGGGCTCAGGCAATCCACTCGCCTAGGCCTCCCAAAGTACTGGGATTACAGTCTGAGCCACCCAGCCCGGCCTAAATGGTTTATTGTATGTTTGTAGAATTTGAGGAGATAAATGTGGAAGAGAATGCTGGGCAAGCATTCTAGGATCAATGTCAATCTTGCAGGAACTCTTCCAGAGAATAAAAAACTAGGGAACACTTCCCAATTGTTTGAACCTGCAAACCTTTATTTCAAAATCCATTAAGAACTGTATGAGAAAGTAAAAATTAAATACTAATATCTCTTATGTTCTTATGTAAAAAAAAATTATTTAAATTATTAGTAATTCAAGTTCAGTGATATATAAAAGCATACATCACAACCAGCTGAAGTTTATTTTTGGTATGCAAGGTTGGTTTAACATTTGAAAATCAATCAATGTAATTTACCACATTAAAAATGCTCTAGCATGATATCAAAAACTTAAGCAAGCATGATTTTGACTTTTTTTAATTAAAATATTTTTTTTTTCAAAATGTTTGCTTATAAGAGCACTCATAGAATTTTGTTTCCAGTTAGAATATAAAAGCTTGTTATAGTTCCTGCTGTAGCCAAAAAAACCCTCAAAAAATAAAAAAACTGGATGAACTTAAAATACATATATATTTAAAACTATCAAAGAACTGTGGACACAGAGAAGCCTAATTGAGCTAAATCCCACAAAGGGAACAAGCTGTTCCTAAAATGAGTACAGATGAATATAGATAAGTACATTTACATCTCTGGGAGAAGTTGCCAAGTTAAGGTCAAAAATAGGTAGAAGAATTAACCACCATACGCAGAGGAGTTTTTCAGGGACAAGGACATCTCATCTTCTAAAGCCAAATGTGGTTTAGCCTGGCAGACTGAAATCTGAAAAAGTGCCAAATACAGGCCTTCTGCTCCTTGTCTGCCAATTCCTTTCCACAGGAATTTTGCTGAGTAAGCAGTGGCACTGAGAAGCTAAGGGAAAGGCTGGAAAACACAGAGAAATCTTGTATATTTGCAGTACTTACATATTGAAGCCTTGCAGGGAGGGACTTGATTCCACCTTCAGACATTTGAAACCAGAGGTCAACCATAACTGATCAAAGGCTTAATCTTGACTCTGTTTGATTTCTGATTAAATTGACCAGATCAGCCCTATTTACGAAAACTGTCCTAAAATTTGAATCATGAAGAAACAAGAAATTGTGACTCATAATCAAAAGACAGAAAGGGCCAATAGAAGCAGTTCCTATAAATCACAAAAGAATGTTGATATAACAGACAAAAACTTTAACATGACTATTGTAAGTATATTAAAGAATGTAGAGGTAAAATTGGAGGAAATTTGTGAAAAGATAAAGAATTTCAGTGGAGAAATGAAAACCCTACATGAAACCAACTGAATATTCTAAAGCTGAAAAATACAATGTGTGAAATAAAGAATAATTTAAATGAGCTTAATAGCAGACAAAGCTGAAGAAAGGGTTAGTGAACTTCAAAACAGGGTAATATCAAATAGCCAAAAAGAAGCACAAAAATGAAAAAAAAGAAAGGAAGAAAAATAAAAGCATGGGTAACCTATAATACATAATATATAATTAGCTAACACATATATAGTTGGAGTCCAAAGAAAAGGAAAAAAGGGATAAGCTGCACAACTATTTGAGGAGATATTGACTGAAAAACTGATGAAAGACATCAAGCTACATATCTAAGAATTTCAACAAATCTCAAGCAAGATAATTATAAATTTAACAATTACTCTGTAACACATCATAACCAATTGCTAAAAACCAAAACTAAAAAAAAACTTTGCCAGCAATCAAATAGCAAAAGACAGCCTGAATTCTAGAAAAAAGCAATAAGAATAGTGGCTATTTTATTAGAAATAATGAAAGCCAGAAGGGAAAAAAAAGTGATGACAGAAAAAGTACTATTTATCTAAAACTTAATATCATAGAAAATATTCCTCAAGAATGGAGAAAAAATAAAGACATGTCCAAAGAAAAAAAAAGGTGAGAGAGTGTGTGACCAACAGATTCACACTGCAAGAAATAATAAAGGAATTTTTCAAGAAATGTGGAATGACATCAGAAAAAATGGTGGAGTAGGGAACTTCAAGGTCTCATTTCTCCAACACTTGCAAAAAAAAGTCAGAATAAACTTTATCTGAACACTAGAAACTACTCAAAGTTTATAGCCATACAAACATTTAATCATGAAAAAGATTGGCTGAATCTTGATAGGAGAGCTTTGTGGCAATTTCTGGCATCTTCTTTCACTCCCCAGTTCCATGACAGTCTTGAAGGTGACAGACTACATTCCAGGTATGAACCCATTTTTCCAGAAAGAATAGAGTATCTTATATTATGAAATAATAATAATTTTGGTTACTTGTTTTTGTCTTTCTGGTGGCTCCCCAAAGGGCTAGCTCAACAGATTTGCTTTTATTTATCCTAACCTAGAATTCTCAGAGTGGAGAAAAGACTAACCAGGGAGCTTTTGTAAAAAAATATTTCAAGACAAATGTATTAGCTACTGCTGCCTGGGGCAAGGGATACTAATTGTAGAAAGCAACAGACATATAAAAAAGCTTGGGAGGAAAAACAGGAGTGAGATACTTCAAGGGATAAGGGCTTTGAGAGCTCCCATATATTCCTGGGACTCTAAAAGGCTATGTTCATGCCAAGGGTGGAGATCACACTCCAAAAACACCTGTAAGAGTCCTAAGCTTTCAAGTGGCTGACCTTCAGGCTCTGCCCAAACAAAAAGTGAAGGCTAAGGCAGAGCTGTAAAGAGTTGTAAATTGTCCAGCTAAGTGTTTAAAATTTGCCTTAAGTCGGGCTCGATGGCTCAGCCTGTAATCCCGCGCCTTGGGAGGCTGAGGTGAGTGGATTGCCTGAGCCCGCGGGTTCGAGACCCGCCTGGACAGGCGAAACCTCATCTCTACAATAAATCAAAAAAATTAGCCGGGCGTGGTAGTGCACGCCTGTAGTTCCAGCTACTCGGAAGGCTGAGGTGGAAGGATTGCCGGAGCCCAGCAGGTCGAGGCTGCGGTGGCCAGAAGCGGCCACTGCATTCCAGTCTGGGCGACGGAGTGAGACGCCAACTCAAAAAATAAATAAATAAATAAATAAATAAAATAAAATAAAATTTGCTTTAAGACACAC
>CAUYQG010011401.1:0-39016 GCA_963574415.1 Tarsius wallacei
ATTGCCTGAGCCTGCGGGTTCGAGACCCGCCTGGGCAACTTGGCGAGACCTCATCTCTACAATAAATCAAAAAAATTAGCCAGGCGTGGTAGCGCGCGCCTGTAGCTCCAGCTACTTGGAAGGCTCAGGCGGAAGGATCGCTGGAGCCCAGCAGGTCGAGGCTGCGGTGGCCGGGAGCGGCCACTGCACTCCATTCTGGGCGACTGAGTAAGACTCCAACTCAAAAAAAAAAAAAAAAGCTAAGATAGACAAGTGGGACCTCATCAAACTGAAAAGTTTTTGCACAGCAAAGGAAACCATTAGGAGAGTAAAGAGACAACCCACAGAATGGGAAAAAATATTTGCAAATTTTACCTCTGACAAAGCCCTAACATTCAGGATCTACAAGGAACTCAAACAAAGTGAAAGGAAAAAACAAACTCCATTAAAAAGTGGGCAAAGGACATGAACAGATACTTTTCAAAAGACGACATACAAGCAGCCAAAAGATACATGAAAAAATGCTCAGCCTCACTAATCATCAGAGAAATGCAAATCAAACCTATAATGAGATACCACCTAACTCTGGAAAGGATAGCTATCATTAATAAGTCAAAAAACAACAGATGTTATGCGAATGTGGAGAAAAGGGAACGCTTCTATATAGTTGGTGTGAGTGCAAGCTAGTGCAACCTTTATGAAAAGCAGTGCAGCAATTTCTAAAAGAACTAAAAATTGACCTTCCAAATAGTCCAGCAATCCTTCACCTGTGAATATACCCAGAGGAACATAAATCATTCTATAAAAAAGATACCTGCACACACTTTTACTGCCTCACTATTCACAAGAGCAAAAAACATGGAACCAATCCTACTGCCCATTGAAAGTGGACTGGATAAAGAAAATGTGGTACATATACACAATAGAGTACTATGCAGCCATAAAGAAGAAGAAAATCATGGACTTTGCAGCAAATTGGATGGAGTTGGACACCATCATACTAAGTGAACTATCACAGAAACAAAGAACTGAAAGTCACGTGTTCTCACTCATAAGAGGGCCTTGAACATTAGTCACATTAGTACAAGGGAGGGATCAGCAGTCACTGAGCACTGTTAGGGGAGGGAGGGAGAGAGGTGGGTGGGGAGCAAACGACAACACAAAGGGAACTTGGTTTATTACTAGGGGGAATGAGGGCCAGTTAGAAGCCAAACTTCACCTGCATGCAGCCTACTAATGTAGTTAACCCCACATTCCTATAATAAAATAAAAATTTTTAAAAAGAAAATAAACAAATGGGTGAGTTTGAAGCTATAGCCAGGATATCAAGGAAACCTAAAAAAATGGAAAAGAGCCACACTCTAGAACTTATATAAATAAAATAAAATGCCTAAATCGAAAACAAAAACTGCAAAGGAAAAAACCCCTCAAAGTGTATACTAAATAAAAGAATTTTATTAATTTTTATGAAAAAATTAGTGAAATGGAAGGTAGTTCAGAAAACATAAATGGCAATATGAAGAAACAAAAATATATGGAAAAAATGCAAGGCACATGCAATGGATAAGATACAGTAGATAAAGTGAGAAGGTATAACAATGTTTAACTGGAAACTCAGAAAGAAGAAGGAGATAATGAAACAAAGTGAATATTTCAAGAGATGATAGCTAATAATTTTTTAGAATAAATTAAATGCATTAGTTATAATTCAAAAATCCCAATGAAAGTCAAATGAGATAACATTTTAAATTCTACATATAAACATTAATATATTGCAGTGAAACTAAAGAAAACCAAAGACAAAGAGTGAATCTTGAAATCAGCCAGAGGAAAAAAAATATTATTTTCAAAGGACCAACAACTAGATTTATGCCTGACTTTTCAACGGAAACAATGGAAACTAAAAAAATTTGAATATCTTCAGTTTGATGAAGGTAAAAACAATGGCAACCAAGAATTCTACAAAGGTTTGTCAGCTCTTTTTGTTCTGCAAATATATTTCTTTTGTCTTCACTTTTTAAGTATACTTTCAATGGTAAAGAATTCTAAATTAGCATTGTTTTCTTTTTTATTTTATTTTAAAGATGTGGGGGTACAGTTCAGGATTTGGTATACAAGTGATCATCGAACAAGTAAAGTTTGGGCTTCCCTTTGATTCCCACTTCACCTGGTTTTGAAATCAGGTACCCTTATTATAACTAATGGGATGCTATGTTCGTCCCATCTCCCCCCGCCCCCCGGCCCCGCAGTTTCCAGCTACTGCCAATCTACTTCTTATTCTATTATGGTAAACGTTCAGGGTCCACTTATGAGTGAGAACATGTGGTACTCAGTTCTTTGTTACTGTGATAAATCACTGAGTATTATAGACTCTAAATACATCCAAGTTGCTGCAAATTCCATAATTTTGTTCTTCTTTATGGCTGCGTAATATTCTATCATGTATATGTACCACATTTTTTTATTCAGTCCAGTTTCAATGGGCAGCACGGTTGGTTCCAGGTTTTTGCTATTGTGAATAGTGCTGTAATAAACGTGTGTGCAAGTATCTTTTTTGTAGAATGATTTAAGTTCCTCCAGGCATATTCCCAGAAGGAGGATTACTGGGTTGTATGGAAGGTCAATTTCCAGTTCTTTTAGGAATCGCCACAAAAGTGGGAACTCATCAAACTGACAAACTTCTGCAAAGCAAAAGAAACCATCCAGAAAGCAGGGAGACAGCCCATAGAATGGGAAAAAATATCTGCCAACTGTATATCTGACCAAGGCCTAACATTCAGGATCTATAAGAAATTCAAATGTGCCAAAAGGAAAAAACCAAACAGCCCCATTAAAAAGTGGGCCAAATGAGTGGATTGCCTTAGCCCACGGACTTGAGACTCGCCTGGGCAACTTGGCAAGACCTCATCTCTACAATAAATCAAAAATTAGTTGGGCATGGTAGTGCGCGCCGGTAGTTCCAGCTGCTTGGAAGGCTGAAGCGGAAGGATCGCCTGAGCCCAGCAGGTCGAGGCTGCGGTGGCCGGGAGAGGCCACTGCACTCCAGTCTGGGCAGGAGTGAGACTCCAACGCAAAAAAAAAAAAAAAAAAGTGGGCCAAAGACATGAATAGACACTTCTCAAAAGAAGACATAGGAGCAGCCAACAGACACATGAAAAAATGCTCAGCCTCATTAATCATCAGAGAAATGCAATGAAAAACCACATTGAGATACCACCTAACTCCAGTAAGAATGGCCATCATTCATAAAACAAAAAACAAAGATGCTGTAGAGGATACAGAGAAAAGGGAACACTTCTACACTGTAGGTGGGAACGCAAGCTAGCATTGTTTTCTTTCAGCACTTTACTAAGGCCATTTCTCTTTTGACTTCTGTAATTTCAGCTGAAAAGTTTGTCATCAATATTACTAGTGTTCCTGTTAAAGTAACATATCTTCTCTGAAATACTTTAAGATATTTTCTTTGCTTCTTTAGATTTCAGCAGTTTAACCATAATATGCCTAAATTCGGTTTCTTTGTATTTGTACCACCACAGGCTTGCTAAGCTTTGTGAACCTATGGATTAATGTCACGCATCATTTCTGAAACATTCTCAGCCATTATCTCTTAAATATTTTTTACCCCATTCTCTCTGCCACTTCTGAGACTCCATTTACATGTGGTGACCTTTTGACTATGTCCCACATGACTCTTCTTTTTGTTACTTGTTTTCATTCTTTTTTGTTTCAATCTACACTTCAGTTTGGGTATTTCCTGTTGACCTGTCTTCAGGTTCACTAATCTTTTCTGTTATATCCATTTTGCTGCTAAACTCATACAACTAATTCTTAATTTCAAACATTTTATTTTTCAGTATAACATTGTTATCAAAATCTGATAAAGGCAAAATAAATAGGCCAATTTATAGGCTATTTGCATTTCTAAATATCAACATAAAGATTCTGAAAAATTAATAGTCATAATTCATTAGCACATTAAAAAAACAATACTTCATAACCAAGTGTGATTTATTTCAGGAATTCAGTAATGGCTCACAATGTCTATTAATGTAGCAATAAATCTAAAGAGAAAAGGAATATGATTTTCATTGAAGCTGTAAAAAATTTTGACAAAATTAAAAACACATGTTTTTAAAAGTCTGTAAAATAGGAACTGATAGAGTTAAAACATAGAATAAAGTTTCAGTAATAAAAACAGCATGGAGCCGGGCTCAGTGGCTCAGCCTGTAATCCCGCGCTTTGGGAGGCTGAGGTGAGTGAATTGCTTGAGCCCGTGGGTTCGAGACCCGCCTGGGCAAATTGGCGAGACCTCATCTCTACAATAATTCAAAAAATCAGCCGGGCGTGGTAGCGCATGCCTGTAATTCCGGCTACTCAGAAGGCTGAGGCGGAAGGATTGCCGGAGCCCAGCTGGTCGAGGCTGCGGTGGCCAGGAGCGGCCACTGCACTCCAGTCTGGGCGACAGAGTGAGACTCCAACTCAAAAAAACAAAACAAAACAAAAAAAAACACCATGGTGCCAGTACATGAAGAGAAAGATCAATGGATAGAATAAAAAGTCAAAATAGACCCAAATACACGTTAGGATTTACTATTGTATAAAGGCAGCATCTCAAATCACTGGTGTAAATGTAAACTTAAAAAAAGTGTGGTTGGGACAACTTGAAATCCATATAAAATATATATCTCATATCTTACATCAAAATAAATGTCAAGTGAATCAAGTATTCAAATGTTCAATATGATACCATATGTAAAACAATCCAGGGGAGAATTTCTTCATAACTTTAGAGAGAGGAAAGTTTTCTAACTATGATTCAAAATTCCCTCTAAAAAAATTAAGAAATTTGTTTACCTAAAAATGGAAAAGAAATTTTGAATGGCACAAAACTTCAGAAGTAAAGGCAAAAGAAAATATTTGCAGGCCGGGCTCAGTGGCTCAGCCTGTAATCCCAGCACTTTGGGAGGCCAAGGCGAGTGGATTGTCTGAGCCGGTGGGTTCGAGACCAGCCCCTGCAACTTGGCAAGACCTTTAAAAAAAAATTAGCCAGGCGTGGTAGCGCATGCCTGTAGTTTTGGCTACTTGAAAGGCTGAGGCAGAAGGATCATCGGAGCCCAGCAGGTTGACGCTGGGGTGGCCGTGAGTGTGCCACTGCACTCCAACCTGAGCAAGGGAGTGAGATTCTGATTCAGAAAAAAAAAAAAAAGAAGATATTTGCAACTCATTTGGAGACAAAGGGATTAAATCTTCCCAAATATACAGCTGACCCTTTTAAACAACTTGAGGGTTACAGGTACTGACTCCCCTGTGCAGTCAAAAATCCATGTATAATTTTTGACTCCCCCAAAACTTAACTACTAATAACTACTGTTTACTGGAAGCCTTAATGAAAACATAAATAATTAGTTAACACATATTTTGTATGTTATATAGTGTATTCTTACAATAAAGTAAGCTAGAGAAAAGAAAATGTTATTAAGAAAATTATAAGGACGAGAAAATGTATTTGCTGTTCATTAAGTGGAAGTGGATCATCATAAAGGTCTTCATCCTCCTCATCTTCATGTTGAGTAGACTGAGGGTTAGAGGAGGGGTTGGTCTTGCTTTCTTGGGGGTGGCAGAGGCAGAAGAGGTGGCAGGGGTGGAAGGGGAGGCAGACACACTGGTGTAACTTTACTGGAAAAACTCACATATAAGTGAACCTGCACAGTTCAAGTCCATGCTGATCAAGGACCAACTGTATAAATAAATAAATAAATATCCATAAAAGAATAGGATAGGGTTGCAAAAAAAGAAATATAAAGGATACCTATATGTATAAAAATGCACTCAAATTCACTCAGAATAAAATAAATGCAAATAAAGGGGTACTTATATACCATCTCCTCCCACATCAGATTGGGTAAAACAAAATTTGGGAACATAATTTGTTGTTAGCACTGTGGGGGAAAGGCACTCTCCTTCTTTGCTAGAGAATGCAAAATGGCATCATTCTTCTCTATCTTCATGGAGTGAATTTTGCAACACAGACAAAAATTTCTATCAAAATTACAAAATGATTCATCCTCTTGTCCTAAGGGATTTAATCCTTCAGATGAGCCAGAACAAGATCAAGTGTATTTTTCACAATATTATTTTTAATCACAATAGAGTAGACAAAGCCAAAGTAACCATCATGAGAAGTTTTGTTAAATAATCCATGCTTCATCTAAAAGTGAAACACTGTGCAGGTGTAAAAATGTACATAGAGCTAAAAGATCTCTAGGATACACAGTTAAGTGGAAAAGTCAAGGTATACAATAATTTGTATAGTGTGTTATGTTTGTGTAAGAAGGGAAAATAAAAGCATGCAATCATGTTTGCATCTATTTGCATAAAATCACTGGAAAGATGTACAAGAAACTAATAACATGGGAGTGGGACACAGAAAATGGGGCAGAGTGGAAACAAGATCTTCCAATATATACTTTTAAGATGCTGCTCTAATTTTTGAACATATGGTTACATGACTCATCCAAAAACTTAAATGTAAAAAAGGATGTAGGGCCTCCAATAAACCTGTAAAGCTGCCAGATAGCACTAGTAATAAAATAAATGTAAAATAAGATATAATTTCATGACCATCAGATTAACAAGCAAAAATCAAACAATTTGCTTGGGCAATATGTTGGCAAGAATGTGGAAAAGCAAGAGGTTTCATATACTGCTGATAAAAGTATAAATTGGTACAACCACTTGACAAATCAATTTAGTATCCAGTAAAGTGCAGTATAAATTTGCCCTATAACCCAGCAATTGCACTTATAGGTATTTATCCTAAAGGAAAATCTCACATAGCTGCTGAGAAGACACTGAAAAAAGATGCTCAGTACAGCATTGGTTGTAATAGCAAAAAACTAGAAACAGCCTGAATATTCAATTTTCACATACTGGAATGTGGCACGTTAGTTAAAATGAATTGGAGCAATGTGCATCTCCATGTTTAAATCTTTAAAACAATGTTGAATGAAAAAAGGAAGTTGGGGAATGGTATGCACAGTATGATACCATTTATGTGAAATGTAAAACTACTCAAGACAGTACTATATTTTGTTTATGGATAAGAAAATATGTAGGGATAGCATAAAATACACCCAATACATCTCCTCTGAACAGTGAGATATGGGAATTAGATCCGGAAAAGGTAACAAAGTTGCCCAGGTCTACAATCAGCTCAATTATCCAAAGAAATAAAACCTCCAAAAAGAAGTATATATGGAAAAATGTTGAAATGTGTTAAATATATTATGTGATTATATTATTCCCGGAGCTTTTGTAGTTATCTGAACTATATCATTGTTTAACAAATGAGTCAAGAGAGAAAAAGATCCAAGAGCTTATTTCACACAAATCTAGAGGTCAGAGAGACTAATGTCATCAATTTGAGTTGCTCCCTGCAAGTGTTCCTTCTCAGAAATATAGCAAAAGCTATTACACTTTTTCAAGAACTATCTAATATTGATTTTTTTCACTATTCTCTTCCAAAAATCACCAGATCCACAAAGTGAGGGAAGCAATAATCTTTCCCTTAACCTCAAAGCTGATGAAGTAGTTGGTTTTAACACCCACTTGTCCCTTACCCTTCGCTACTAAGAAGACTGATAGGGTGAAGCAGTGTCACACCTCTGGGAATGGGTGAAGATGCTATGTTTCAACATTAGCGCTTTCGTGCCCTTGGAGTACTTATTCCCAACCCGGTTCCTTTTCAGTTTCTGGGGCTGAATGTCATAATCATTGTAGAGGGGTTAGGCACAGTCATTTATTAGGTCCCAGTAAAGATATATTTTGTGGAAGGTCTTATTACCTCTTGCCAATCAAACATGAACAAAACTCATTTTACAAAAACATTAAGCTAACTATATACACAATACATTTCATACTGTGTGGTTTCAGTACTTTCAGATAACAGAGGACACTAAATAAAACATATGAGTAGAGCCATTGATTTTCCAGGGAACTAACAAGCTGATGGGAAGAGTGTTTTCTATCACTTGGTCACCGCAGGGTCAAGCACATGACTGTAGTGAATTGCTGAACCAAACTTCTTTGTTCAGAAAGCTTAAATTAAGCAACTCGGCTGAGCCTACCCAGCATATCATTGGCAATGCCAAAATCAACATTCTTAATCTGTTCAGAAGGCAATGTAGGGCTGAAGAAAGTGGGCTGGCTTCAAAGGGTCCCAAAGACCTTGTTACTTAGGTGTAAAGTCATTTAGTAACACTGGACCTCGGTTTACTTAACTCTAAAATGAAGAAAGTTAAAGAAATGTCCTCTAATGTCCTTTTAAACACTAACACCTAGTGATTTGAGAGTCTTCATGTGCTATAAATTGATGGAAACCTCATCCCATCTCCCTAAACAATTCCTGACAATCAGGGTGTCCTAACTTCCACTACTCTCTATCCTAAGCTGTAGAAAAAGAAACAAATGAAAAGGAGGTCAAGTAGGTACCTTTAAAGCCATGTTAAAATATTTGCTTCTTTACAATAACCATATTTTGTTACGTTTTCTGATTATGATGGCACATGCTTATAGTTAATTATAATAATCACACAATTGAAACAAAGTTAATGCAGGTAAGTTTGCATAGATATATATTTAGATAGGTATTATTTAGCAGTTTCAACTGCAGAGTATCATCACACACTCAATTATTTACTATATTATATTTTGGTATTTCTTTATTGGCCCTTAAGAGAAAAAAGAAATTCTTTATGGGTTTAGAAAGTTTACTAGAGTAAAATATATAAATGATCATAAAGCTGCCCTGTGAAGCACTAATATTATGATTGCTTGTATATTTAATAATGATATGTCATCACACCTTTGGGGAAAAAGGGCTATTTTCCAACTTCTAGCTCCAGAAGTATTTCCTCTACAGTAAGAGACTAATACATTTTAAAAAATGCGGAATAAGTGCATCAGCTCTATTTCTTGATTATGCCAAGGACTAATGTCACCTCTAAGGTGACAGCAACCCCACCAAGCCTTGAAGAAGAAACCCTACTGTATTCCTGTTTCTCGTACTCATTCTAGGAACCAAAAGTTCAATAAGAATGTCTTTTTTAAAAGCCTGTACTGAATACTAATATCTCCTTGAACACTTTGATTACATATAGTTTCTCAATACTCAGCTGAAAAGTGCAAAACAAGCAATTAACCATTTGCTTGTCTCCTGAGTCAAATAATATTTCCACTTCTCATTTTTATTAAAATGATAGTGTACTAGTTGTTCTGGGTTTTTTTTGTTATCAATGTACCCTTGAGTAACGTATCCTTACTCTCTTCTGAAGGGATGAGTTTGTAAACGATACCACGTTACTTCAGTTCTTTCTCAATTTTAGACCATAATTTAAAAAAAGGTAACTAAATCATTTTTCAGGTAAAATCAATTGCCTAAAAAAACTTGATTTTACTGCACATAGGCACCCACAGGGAGAAAGGGGAAGGGGGAAAGAAGGAAAGAATTCTGGCTCAGGAAAACATTAATGAGTAAAATATTAGATACTGCTGAAACTTTATATTCAACCTCCATAATTGCTAGAGCATTGGTTCAAACTCTGGTTGTCAGAAGAAGTAAAGCAATCCCCTAAATGCATTTAATCAAGAATATATCCAATGGAGGGCCAGAAAGTGAAGGAACAAACAAAATGGTTAGAAATGTGATCGAGTACTTCCTCACTTCCTGAGGAATGGTAATTCTGCTCCTTCTAGAACACTGAGGAATTATAAAGAAAACACTTTCATCAACAGCCCATGTTAAATTTCCCTCCTCAAATCAATTTACATTTCAAACAGCTGCAGAAAATTCAATCAGATGCTTATTTAGTCAAATGAAAAGCCAATGATCATGGCTGCTTGAAAAAGCTTCATGATTAATTGTGTTTAGTCAGTTATTACCATTTTTCACTAATGGAAGGTTATGGGTTTTGGTCATTGATAACTCACAATAAAGACTGAAAGCACATTCTTAGCCAAAGTTCATTTCATGTAAGGAAAAATGCTGCAAGACAGTTTACTTCTGTCTGCAGTCTTCAGAAAATGACTTTATTCATTCACCAAAGTTGACACCAGAACCTCAGGGGGTAAAAACCAACTTTTCCATGAATGATTAAATTTTAATACACAAATATTCATTGTGGTTCAGTCTATATTTCCTTTAGCATAGGAGTGTAAATGTAAGTGTAAGTGTCAGTCCCAATACTTATATAAAATTAAAATTGAGATACAGGGCTACTGGGAGAATGTAGCTGCATTTCAGAGGCAGCAGACCAAGAAAACAAAAATGCACATGTCATATGGGAGATTAGTGGATCTGCTATGGTGAAAAGAGTGCTGCCCAGGAGTTAAGTGACAAGTCTGGGTTCTAACTGGATTTTTAGTTGGACTTCTGACTAGTTATACAGCTTTGGGCAAGCCACTTAGGTTCTTAGGGCTTCAGTTTATTATCTCTAAAATCTAAAGACCAAATTAGATTATCACTGAAGTCTTCTCTCAAGTTTTGATTCTATTGACCTATGAGCACTTTAAGTCAGTGAACTCAAAGACCAACCAAATAAAAAATTTTTGAAATTATATCCCTAACATATGTAGACTTATTTATTTATAAATTATACCCATATAATAAAGCACTCACATGCCAAAGGTATTAAAATATATGTAAAATATTAAAAATAGTGAGATAAAAATAACATTTTTAAGTAATTTATTTAATATATTTACTAGTAATTAATTATTTTAGTGTGAGTAAACAGATTGACTATGCATCATTCTTTTTTGAACTCCTGGTTTAAAACCTTGTGATATAGTGACCTAAAGTTAATGCTAAGCCCACATTTAATCCAATACTTAGTTTTAGGAACCGGCATAGCCAAAAATGATACCTCAACAAATATATGGAGATCCAGCTGGAAGAAATAGTTCACTGACTGAGCTTAATTAACAATCAAGCTTTTTTTCCATTTCATCCACTATCAATGCTAATAACACAAAGGTTTTGGTTGAAATTCAGCTAATTATTTTTCCATAATGGTAACAATTCCTTAATAGTTAAACAGAAGATTCAAGCCCAAATATATCAGTAATTGCATTCAGCATAAACCCACTGAGTAATACAATTAAAAGTCAAAGATTTTCAGACTGAATGTTAAAAACAGCCTCATAGTGACACTTCCAAATGTCACAATTTAAGTTTGAGGACACAGAAAAGCTGAAAGTAAAAGGATGAACAGAATGTACTATGTCCACACTAATCAGAAGAAAACTTCTATACTATATAAATTACTAGGTGAAGTAGACATTATGCCAGAAATCTTACTAAAGATTGAGAGACATTTTATAATGATAAAATGGTTATTCCAATAGAAAGTTACAATAATCCTAAATGTGTATGCACCAAGTATCATAGCCTCAAAATATAAAAATGAAAACTAATAGCATTTAAAAAAAGAAATAATAAATCCATAATCATAGTTGTGGATTTTAATGTTTTCCAATAACTGATAAAACAAGGAGAAAAAAGATTATAAGAGCTACAGATTGAATGATTATTAACAAAGTTGAGCTAATTAACATTTATAGAAGGTGTACCCTTTTCAAGTGCACAAGGAACATTTACCAAAATGGAACAAATTCTGGGCCATAATGTAGGTCTCAGGTCTTGAAATTATATAGAATTTGTTTTCTGTCACTGATGAAATTAAATTAGAAATTAATATAAAAAAGAAAACTAGAAAATTCTCTAGTGTTTGAATATAAATGAGCACTTTGCTAAATTGCCCATGGGTCAAAGAAGAAATTTTTAAAAATCTGAAATATTTTTAATTAAGTGTTAAGGAAAATGAAACATGTAAAAATATGTGGGTTGAAGATAAAATCAACCCTAGAGAAAAACTTATTGTCTTAAATAAATCTATTATGAAAGAAGAAAGATTGAAAATCAATGCTCTAAGATTTAGAAAAAGTACAATAAATTAAACCTGAAGAAAGTAGAGGAATGAAATAATAAAGAGCAGACACCAATGAAATTGAAAAGAAGCAAATAATACCAAAAAATCAACTAAAAATTGGTTCTTTGAATAAACTAATAAAATTGATGAAGTCACAATATAGATCAAGAAAAAAAGAGGTAGAAAGACACAAATAACCAATATCAATAATAAAATACGAGATATCATTAAGTCTCCAACAGACAACAAAGATGAGGAATGGTTCTGAACAATTTTATGCCAACAAATATAAGATTTTAGATTAAATGGAAAATTCCTTGAAAAACAGTTTAAGAAACAGAATCAATAATTAAAAACCTACCCCCCTCTTTAAAAAAAAAAAAAAAAGCTGGGTTAGACAGATGGCTTGAAGAATAAAATTTTCAATTATTTAAGAAAGAAATAACATGAATCTTTGAAAAAACTTTTCCAGAGAATTTTTAAAATGAGAATAATTCCCAACTTGTTTTATGAGACCAATTTGTTTTGTCAGATCAGAACTTGACAAGGGCATTACATGAAAAGGAAATTGCAGGTCAATCTTTCTAATAAATTTGGATGACAAACTCTCAAGCAAAATACTGGCAAATCTAATCCAGTGATTCATTCAAATGATAATATTTAAAACTCAGGTTTATCCCAGAATGTAGCAGCGACTTAGCATTTCAAAATCAATCACTGCATTAGAAGAATAAAGATGAAATAAAGTATGATCATGTCTAACAAATGCAGAAAAAACATTTGATAAAATTCAACACCCATTCAAAATTAAAAGTCTTAGAAACCTAGAGACAGAAGGAAATTATCTTAACCTGATAGAGTAGCCACTAAAAATCAAAAGCAAACATTATGCTAAATTATGAAATACTGAGAACTTCCCTTCTGAGACTGAGAACAAGAGAAAGATATCTGCTATCATTACTTCCAATGAACACTGTATTATAGATCTAGCCTGTGCAAGAAAGAAGAAGACATAAAGGACATAATAATTGAAAAAAGGGAAAATTATTATTTGCAGATTATTGTGTATATAAAAAAATAAAAATCATCTACAGATCAGCCATAAGTTAAGTGGGTTTAGCAAAGTCTGTGGATAAAATATTAACATACGAAGTTCAATTGTAGTTCAAAATACTCACACAAATTTAGAAAATAAAATTAGGAAAAAAATACAACACTAGCTATAAAATAAAAAATTGATAAATGTACTTCATCAAAATTAAATTTTTTTGCTAATGAAAAGATACCATAAAGAAAATTAAAAAGACAATTTACTGACTGTGAGAAAATATTAACAGTAATTATTTCTTAAAGACTCATGTAGAGAATATATTTTTTAAAACTACAAGTCAATAACTAAATGACAAACTATCCCATAAGGAACAGGCAAACAAACACATACTTCAGAAAAGAAGACATCAAAATTGGCAAAAACGTATGAAAAGATACTCAATATTATTAGTTAGGAAAATGCAAATTAAAACCAAGATACCACTTCACACCCACTAAAATGACTAAAATTAAAAGACTGACGTGACCATAAGTTCATAAGACTGTGGAGTAACTAGGACTCTCATACAATGCTAGTGGGAATATAAAATAATTTAACCACTTTCAAACACCATTTGGAAGTTTCTTATAAAGTTAAGCATATAATGACTCAATGACTCAGCAATACTACTTCTAAATTTTTTCCCCAAGAGAATTAAAAACATATGTACATCTGAATACACCCATAAAAGACCTATACAGGACTAGTTATTAAAGCTTTATGCATAATAGCCCAAAACTTCAAAAGTCTAGATTTATATTAACAGGAGAATGAATAAATTATATATAAAAATACAGTGGAATACTGCTCAGCAATAAAAAGGGAACTGCTGACACACACAATACCATGGCTAAGAAACAAGACACAAAAGAATATACACTATATGAGTACATTTACTTAAAGTCCAAGGACAAGCAAAACCCATACAGGGTGACAGAAATCAGAACCGTGTTTATAACATGATAGAGAGAAAGGACGATATAGTAAAAAAAGATAAACTACCCTACAAATAATGATAAACTATGTTAAAAAAAAAAAAGATATACATTAAAGTCAGTTTGAGGCAGCCAATGACACTGAGGACTTAAATAATCAAAATACTTGATAAAATATTTTTAAAACTACGTTTAAATTCACTCCTAACCTGATACGAAAATATAGACATCAAAGTGAAGAGTATCAGAAAATAATCTTGTGTCAAGGCTGACTTTTGCCCTAATGGCTTTTGCTAACCTTTGAACTTCTGCTTTAAAGATTGCATTGTATGCTTAGAACAGCAGATAAAGTTCAGGGCCTGCCCAAAGTTCTTCAATTCCAAAAATTACAAAACACATAAAGGTATAAGATACCATGGTTGAAGACCAGCAGAAATAATAAAGAGCAAACTAACAAAATAAGTAGACTTAATATTTGAATTATCAAATATACAACATAAATAACATGTTTAATACATTTAATAAAACAAAGGCAAACTTGAAAATAGGAGTAAAGAACAATCAGATTTGATAACAAAATACCACTTCCAGGAGTGAAAATACTAATAATTTAAAAATTAAAACTCAACAGAGGAGGCTGAAGAGGAAATTATTGAAAGAGATAATGGATAAGAAGAAAGTATCCAGATCAACTACAGAGACAAATAAACCAAAAACATAAATTAGCATTTAAAAGGAATGAATAATAAGTAATAATAGATTAAGTAAACAATAGACTATCTGTAATCAGTGTTCCAGAACAAGATAGTAGGAATGGGGAAGAGCCAATAATGAGTGGGGAAAAACAACAACAACAATACATGGCTTCTACCTCACACATACAGAAAGAATAAATCAAAGATGATTTATTAATCTAAACACAGAACCTAAGACTATAGCCCCTTGAGAAGTAAACGAGGGAGAATATGTTCATGATCTTGGAGAAGGCAAATATTTCTTAACATGGAAGCAAAAAGTATTCACACTTTAAAAACGAATAACATGGATTTCATCAAAATTTAAAATGGCTGCTTACATTAATGTGAAAACAAAAAAGAGCAAGAAAAGCCAAAACAACCCTCAGCAAAAGGAATAAAGTGGGAGGTATTACACTTCCAGACTTCAAGCTTTATTGCAAGGCTACAGTAACTAAAACAGCCTAGTATTGGTACAAGAATAGGCGCACAGACCAATGGAACAGGACAGAGATTCTGGAAGCAAAAACTTGGATCCCTTAACCAACTAATCTTTGACAAAACCACCAATTAACAACCACTGGGGAAAGGAGAACATATTTAGCAAATGGTGCTGGGAAAACTGTTTGACCACATGAAGAAAAACAAAACTGGTCTTCTACCTTTCACCATATACAAAAATCAACTCTAAATGGATCAAAGACCTAAATGTACAACCTCAAACTATAAGAATTTTAGAAGAAAACATAGGAAACACTCTTGTGCACATCAGAGTAGGCAACCAATTCTTGGCCAAATCCCTAAAAGCGAATACCATAAACGCTAAGATAGACAAGTGGGGCCTCATCAAACTGAAAAGCTTCTGCACAGCAAAAAGAAAACATCAAGAGAGTGCAGAGACAATCCACAGAATGGGAAAAAATATTTGTTAATTATGTATCTGACAAAGGCCTAACAGTCAGGATCTACAAGGAACACAAATGAGCTGACAGGAAAAAAACAAACAACCCTATTAAAAAGTGGACAGGCCGGGCTCGGTAGCTCAGCCTGTACTCTCAGCACTTTGGGAGGCCGAGGCGAGAGGATTGCCTGAGCACGCGGGTTTGAGACCCACACAGGCAACTTGGCAAGACCTCGTCTCTACAATAAATCAAAAATTAGCTGGGTATGGTAGTGCGCTACCGGCTACTTGGAAGGCTGAGGTGGAAGGATCGCAGGACAAAGGAGATGAATAGATGCTTATCAAAAGAAGATACACAAGCAGCCAACAGATATATGAAAAAATGCTCAGACTCACTAATCATCAGAGAAATGCAAATCAAAACTACAGTGAGATACCACCCAACTCCAGTCAGGATGGCCATCATTAATAAATCAAAAAACAACAGATACTGGCACAGATACACAGAAAAGAGAATGCTTCTACACTGTTGGTGGGAGTGCAAGTTAGTCCAACTCTATGAAAAGCAGTGTGGCAATTCCTAAAAGAACCAAAAATTGACCTTTTATGTGATCCACCAATCTCTCTCCTGGGAATATACCTGGAGGAACATACATCATTCTACAAAAAAGACACTTACACACACATGTTTATAGCTGAACTCTTCACAGTAGAAAAAACAAGGAACCAACCCTACTGCTCATCAAAAGTGGACTGAATAAAGAAAAGTGGTACATATACATGATGGAGTATTATGCAGCCATCAAGAAGAACAAAATCTTGGACTTTGCAGCAAAGTGAATGAAGTTGGAGACCATCATTCTTAGTGATCTATCACAGAAACAAAGAACTGAATGCTTCATGTTCTCACTCATAAGTTGGCCCTGAACATTAATCACATTAGCACAAGGGAGGAATTGGCAATCACTGGACACTGCCAGGGGAGGAGGGAAGAGAACACGCAACACAAAGGGTACCTTGGAAGCCCAAACTTCACCTGCATGCAGCCCACTTGTGTAGCTAATCCTGACTTGTACCTCTCATCTCTATAATAAAATAAAATAAAAATCACTGCTCATTAAGAAATATTACTAAGGAAATGAAAAGGCAAGCTACTGACTGGGAGAAAATATTAATAATACATATATCTGACAAATGACTAGTATTTAGAATATTGAGTTATAAAGGATACTTACAAATTAATGATAAAAGAAAAAAACAAGTAAAAGTCCCGAACACACACTTAGAAAAAGATATTTAAATGGCCAGTAAGCACATGTAAAAGTGCTCAACAGCATTAATCTTTAGGGAAATGAAAATTAAAACCACTGTTAGACATCACTCTATACCACTAGTATGTCTAAAATTAACAACAACAACAAAAAACACTGTATGTTGGTGAAGATGTGAAGCAACTGGAACCCTCACACTTTGTTGGCTTGAGTGTAAAATGGCACAACTACCTTGGAAAACTGATATCCTGATGTGTTATGAGCTGTGCTTTTAACCACCTTCTGCCATTTGGTTACACAGGTCAAAATTTCCCCTTTTGCTTAAGCTAATTCCTCTTGCTAGCAGTCAGTGAATTATGGCTAACACTAATAGATTAAACATAAGGACCATGCCACTAGCTTGGTGGTGGTGTTATACTGGGCAACATGGGGCCAGAGCCACTTAACCATGGGTCCTAAGGCAAGGGCTTGAATTATCCTGCTCAGATATGCTTTCATAAAGCTAGCAACTCTGAACTGTAACCCAGATGTCATTTGTTACTCCTTCCCTGGCTGTGTACTTCTGTTTTCTTCCTACAATGCCCTTCTGCAGATAATCTGGGTCAAGCAACATGAATGGGTAAAACAGAAGCAAGAAGGAAATGAGAAAAATCATGAAATAATAAATGGCAATGTTAAAAAATTAATTTGAAAACCAACTTTGGAGGCTGCATAATGTACATGCAGTCTACATGACCATAAATTAAACTGCAAAAACAATGTTTAATTTTCATGATTATATAGGGTGTAGCCCTCAAGAAAATGCTAGTGGTAACAGACCTAGTCTATATTCCTGTAAGATGTTAAGTAAGACATATGCATGTTCTGAGAATGAAAGTAACTGGATCTCACATAGACTAGTGGGCACATAAAAAACATTCTGAACTAGGGTTTACATTTTTAAAATGTGAGACAAATGTAGTAATAAATCAAATGGAAAACCCATAGGGTATTAAGTTACCTTCAAAGTTCTATTTATACACAAATAACCTCAATCTATCAGTGTGACTTCTGGGTTTGGGGTCCTTCTTGAGCCCTGTATTCCCAAGGCTTTCAAGCACTGGGGACACCAGTTAGGTGAGATTTATATCTGTCTCAACATCATTTCTGTTGGAAGCATTCATTATTTGGTTCTTTATCTTGTGGATCTTAGTTCATACTAATGCAGCCAAAATAACCATTTCCTAATGAGCTTTATCATATTTCCCATCTGATCTTTCCTAATATGCGAATTTTTAACAATGAATAATGCGTACCTGTGTCATAATCCACAATAAGTCTTTCACTGTGATTGCCCACACTCTGTGGCTCAAACTCCACTTCCAGTTGCATGGACTCTCCCACATTAAGAGTTCCAGTAGTTGGCGCTACAGAGAAAGGCCTGCAATACACACGAGATACACCATCAGAGCACATTTCTGACTAGTGTGAGTGGGGAAGAGAGGAGACATGAGTTTTAGTTCTACAGACAGCTCAGATCCAACACTGCCATTTCATGGTCCAGAAGCAAAGTATACTTTTCTTCCTAATATGAAAGAACTTTAGTTTTAATGTCAAAATAACAGTTAAGATCAGCAAGTATAAGGGAAATTTAAATGATGCAACAATAGTTTTGTTTATGTCCTTGTCATTTACCTCTTTTTTTAACATTCATTGAGTGTCCTCACTGGGCTCCAGCATTCAGGTTAGGGTGACTGCAAATGAATAAAATCCAGCCCTTGTCTCAAACATTGAGATTGCAGTAACAGACAGACTTAATTTATATATGCAAATATTGTCATTTGCAAAAGAACAGTGCCTTCAAAGGGATAAAAATCAGGTTTTGTGAGGGTTCAGAGGAGAGACAGCATCATAGTGAAAAACATGAGTCCCACTCACATTAGGATAATTCCAGGAAAGTTTAACAGAGTCTAGTCAAATGGGGTGGGAAGGGTGTAGGGGAACTACAAGAGATAATGCAATAGCCTGGGTGGTAACAGTAGAGCTGCCACCACCTCTAGGCCCAAAGAGCCATGGGTAGCAGTGGTTTTGAAACACACAAGGAGAGTCCTAAGGTAAGGCTGCCTTATGAGGAGCAAGGAGCATCAGCTAAGGGAGACACCAACCCAGATGGCCTCACAGGGAAGACAGTAGGGAAGAAGTATTCTGACCTCATATCTCCTTCTGTCTGATTGTCTGCTAGACTCTCACTGGATGAACCCAACCAGATGCCACAAGGTGGGGGATGGGGGACCCTGTTGAGCCAGGCCACAGAAGTTAGTGTCTGGGACTAGAGCGAGCTGAAAGGGCAAAGAATGTATTTGGAGAGGCAAACTGGGGACAAGTTCTGTATCTTGAAAATAGAATCTGGGGATGTAGACATTGTGGAGAGTGAGGGTTGATTTGGGAACAGGAACTGGTTTAATTTAATTGTCTTGGAAGGGAATAGTAAGAGAGAAGCAGGATCTGATCGTGAAATACCTTAAATAACTTATAGAGTTCTTTCTAAATAGGAAACCCAGCCCATTTAATTATTTTCACGGTCCATTTCACTTCTTTAAATTGCTAGTTTTTCAAAGTAATGTGTTGTGCAATGTATCTGGCAGACTGAGCTGTTTTTGATTATTTACTTCTATCACAGAGTCGTCATTCCTGAAATCTTCCCTTAGATGATGAACTCAATTTCAGAAAACTTAAGCTTTCTGCTATGGGGGTACAGAGTTTATGGCAAGCACTGGGTAGTGCCTGAGATTATTATTGCAGGGCTTCAGGTGCTTCCTGCCACTGGAAATGTTTATTTTGTCTGGTGCGTTCTACTGGATCTCCTCTCCTTTCGCTTCTTGATTTTCCCACTTTCTTTCTCTGTCCCATCCCCATACCTATGAAACCAAGCCTTCAGTGAACCCCATGTATTACTATAGAGGCATTCTGGGGCATTCTAACCTGGTCAACCGAATGGGTTCAAAACTCAGCTCTGCCATAACCTTGGAAAAGTTACTTAACCTTCACTTCTTCATCTGTAAAAGGAGGGTAATGACATCAACTACTTCAAAGTGTTCTAGTGAGGACAAAGGGGGTTGATATAGGTAAAATGCTTAGAATAATGACTGGCACATAGGAAGTGCTATGCAAGTATTTACTATTGTTCTTGTTATTGCTATTTTTATCTCCCTCACTGGCAGGCCCTGAATGCTAGATGAAGCTGAAAATGAGTTTGGGTGTTTAGATGAGTTTAAGCTTTTATCATTCTCCCCTCAATCCTTCACACTGCTCTAGAGAGAGTGTAAAAAACACACTCTTGTTGAAACACCTCCAGTGGTCCTCATCACCTGTGTAATCAAGTTCAAACTCCTAGGTATTTGAGGATCCACACAATCTGTTCCCAACAGGTTTTTGCATTCTCATTACATACACACATCTGTCCAAAAATCCTATACACCTGTCACATTCCGAGTCAGTGCTAGGGTAGGGTGTGTGTGTGGGGGGGGGCTTTAGTCTCTTCACTTGCAATCTTCCCCAGCACTATACCTGCTCTCCCTTCCCACCAGATCATGCCCCCCTCCCACATAGACAATCCAGAACTGCTAGGATCACATCAAAATATTCACCATTATTCACATGCCATACTCCTGTAGTCACCTATCACAGCCCAGACTCAAAGTCAACCTTTAAATAGGATCTTCCCTGATTCTCCCTTTTATAAATAATATCTCCTTCCTCTCAGAGGCTATAACTTTCATTTTAGTTCTTACTGTGGTTTACTTTGTACTGTGAGTTCATTTTCATGCCTGCCTCTTTCAATAGCTAGAAACTCGAGAAGAGAGGAAAAGGAAAAAAAAAATTTCATGAGCACATATTCTATGCTGGATACTACACTGGGCGCTTTACACATATCAATTCTTTTAATCCTCAACCCCTGAAAAAGAACATACTGTTATTTGCATTTTAGACATGAGAAAACAGATGCTCTAAAAGGGCAGACAACTTGTCCAAAGTCGTCCAACTAGGTAGCATAGGTAGTAGTGGAGAGGGAAGTCCCTGTTCTTTCTGCCCAGCCCAAACCACCCTGAACATGGGAGCCACATGGTGAGATTCATATTTGTCTCTTCCACCACCCTGTACACAGTTCTTTACTCACTGCCTCTCAGAAGAGACTGGTACACTGAATTACAATAAGTTCCTAAAGGGAAATAAAGATATCTGCAATCAGTCATGAATCTTTTTGACATCTTGGTGAAACAGAAAAGGAGCAGACCTTCAGTAGCTTAAGAATCTCTGCTTCATGGGAGATGAAAGTGAGTCTCCCAGTCTCAAAATTCTTTCCTTTTTTATGGCCTCAATAAGAATCTGAAGAATTGAGAACTGGGTCCAGTTTCCTGGCTTTGAGAACAACTTTGCCTCCATACTTCTGAATATTTTTCTTCCTGAACTATGCTTTTGTTTTTCAAACATTTCTTGGTAGCAAAAGAAGAGTTTTTAAATGAATTAGATATTAAACATTGCAGAACCTCAGTTAATTTTCTACAAAGAAGGTGACATTAGTATCCCACCTCTATGACCTCCAGGAATCCAAATTCTATAGAGTGGTAATGGATACTTTCCTTCTGTGCTAATTGTTGGGTTTAGATTACACTAAACTTTTCCAGTTGGTAACCACCTGGGATTGCCAACACTACTTAGAGCTGCCTAAGCTTTTCAATAAATCATATGTTGATTGGGCAGACTGTGTTAAGTTCTGATGCTTGTCCATTGTCTATAATTTGATTTTGTCCTTAATTTCACTATAAATGCAGAGAGGCTGAACAGACTAGAAAATATCAAGTATCAAAAAATGCTCTTTTTTCCTCTTTTTTTTTTTTTGAGTTGGAGTCTCACTCTGTCACCCAGACTGGAGTGCAGTGGCCGCTCCTGGCCACGGCAGCCTCAGCCTGCTGGGCTCCGGCGATCCTTCCGCCTAGCCTTCCAAGTAGCTGGAACTACAGGCGCGTGCTACCATGTCCAGTTAATTTTTTGATTTATTGTAGAGATGAGGTCTCTCCAAGTTGCCCAGGTGGGTCTCGAACCCTCGGGCTCAGGCAATCCACTCACCTCAGTCTCCCAAAGTGCGGGATTACAGGCTGAGCCACCAAGCCTGGTTAGAAAATGCTCTTTCAAAAAAGTAAAAGGTATTGTTCCTTAAGAGCATAAGGCTGGTTCAGTCCATCAAAGTATTTGGTTTTGATATCACATCCTCATTAATATCAAATACTTGATTATGGAGGGAATTTGGCTTTGTGAAATATCATGAGTCACAAGAAAAATCTGAATGTTAGTTCAATTAATTATGAACTGTATGTACTTAAGAACTAAAACTATTCCACTGAAATCATTCAATATTTTAGCAGAAAATTAAATAATGGCCCTATAATATTAAACATTGAATATATTCGTATTTATTCTTTAGACAATCTTTCTTATTTAATTCCTAACTTGAGATTTTACAATTGCTTCTTAATTACCTCTATATTTCACCTTCCAATATTAATCCTACATTAATAGTCAAAGTTACTCTGATACCTACTGGAGTTTTAGGTCAAATTTGTACTAAACTTGAACAATAATTGTTTATGTTCTTTGTATATTTTATAGCACATTGTAGCTCCTTTTATTAGTGTAAAAACCATTACACTTGTTTTATAGTACTTGGAGCATGTTTTTTATTTTATTTTATTGTAGAGGTTTATAGTTGTAGCTTTGCCTTTGTGATATATTATTGGTTAGGCATCCTATAAACATTTATTGAGTGCTTATTTATCCTAGACACTTTGTTAGATGCTGGGGGACATACAAATGAAAAGAGCTAGATATAATCCTTGGACCTGAGAAGCTCACATTCTTATGGGGGTGACAGATATGTAAAGAAAGCATTAGTTTTTATAATTTATATGAGCCTAACCATTTTATGAACCTAACTACTAATTAAATCATTATTTCAATGAGGGAAAGATGGTCTATTTTTAAAACAATTTCCTGTGAGATATTGTTTCTAACTGTATATTGGCAATAAAAGTGGCAGGACCAAAATTAGACCTGAGTTTTTGACTCAAATTCTCAAACTACCACCATGGCTCTACAATGTCAATTAATAATCATGTTAACTGAAGAACCCTATCTGGGCAAAAGAATCATCTGTGTAGCTTTTAGAATGGATACTTGTCAGGGGATGTCCCCAGAGATTCTGATTCAATATGATGTGACCACAGACTCGACCACATCCTTTCTCATTGCAACCATCAGCATTCTCAGTTGCAAACAACAAAGGCCAACTGTGGCTAATTTAAACAGAAAAGGGATTGATTGAAAGGATTTGAGGAAGTTCACAAAATCAACAACCTGGCTGGAGGACATGATTTTGTGGAAAGAGCATAATACTCCTATTTCATGAAGAGTCTGCACAGAAAAAGATATTTGCAAACAGGAATTTAATGGAGAGACTTGGTCACACAGAAGACGAGAGAGATGAGAAATCCAACTTAAGATGGTGAGCATAGAAACAGATAAGCCATTTTTACTCCTGGACTGAGGCAGAAGGAGAAGAGGAAGTGTTATCAGATCCTGGGGACCATGGTCTCCCGACAGAAGTTAGGACCATGGCAGGCCAGTCTGACAGCAGCTAGAACCACAGAGGAGATGTAGCCACTGCTGGGGAGGGAGGAGGGAAGAATAGGGAGGAGAGGAATACCCTAGCTTCTTCCTTCTTTCTACATGCCAGTCACCTTCTATTATACCCCCACTGGTCAAACCTATCTGGAATCCAGCTGATCCAGGAAGCTAGGGAGGCTAACAGAGCCCCACAGTGACACTGAGCACAGTGGGATCTGAAGGCAAAAAAGTCCAGACCTGGCCTGTGTTCTAATACAGGTTTTGATAGTAATTTACTGGGGTAATTTGGGTAAGTTATTCCCTTTCTCAGACTTTACTTTCCTCACCTGTAAAATGTGAGTGTTGGACCAAAGAGTCAATGTCTTTATGATTCCTGGCTAGTACTTGAGTTGGCTACCCCATTTTACCTTACAATTGTTTCTATATTAGGAAAAGATGATGATTCACGCTCATAGTTATATGGATAAATATGTTTTAGATCCCTTTCTGCAACTTTACCCTGTTAAATCTGTGAAGTGAAGTGATTTTGCTTCACATTTACATGAATCTGCTATGTGAGAAATTGCCACTTTTGTATAGTTTTTAAGATTCAGCCAAAAGTGCAGGCAGATATGTTGCCTGCACTTATTTTTTCATCTTAGGTAGATTCTTTTTTAATATAAAAAAATCAATGTAACAGGAAGTATAATGGATGGTGGCTGTGGGAGGCTACTTTTTTAACTGAAAAAGATGGGTTCTTTGTAAGTCATGATGAGACAATTGAACAACCTACTTCCTTCTCCCTCAATCAAAATATGTAAGGCACATCTTAAGATGACAAACAAAGGCTGTGCAAACCCTTATGAAAATACCAGGAGACACTGGTTTCCCAAATAACTTTTCCTTCCCTTTTGATGGTTGATTTATTTAAAGTGATTCAGAGTCTTGCTTTTACCTAGAATGCAGAAAGCTGGAATAAATGTTTCTTTCACTCTAACAATGAAAAAGTTCAGATAAATAACACAATCACAACTTTCCTTGAGCCTACCAGAGAGATGAAGTTGCAGGGCAAACAGCTTGGAATCTAAAGATAGACAATCCCTTGCCCCAAGGGAGATGAGACATGTGTATCCTATTTTCACCTATGGCAGGCAGAACTTCCCTCCAAGTAGAAGAAAAAGTGAAAGAGGATAGAGCATAAAAAATATTTAAAGAGATAATGGCTTAGATTTTCCAGAAACAATGAAAGATCCAGGATGCTCAGAGAACCTCAACCATGATCAAAACTATCTGAAAACCAAACAAAAACAAAACAAAATCCTTATAACAAAAACAAAGCTTGTATCTAGACACATCATATTCAAACTACTAAAAATCAAATATAAAGACAAAATTGTGAAAACAGCCTCCCCAAAGGAGATAATTACATACAAAGGAACAAAAATAAGAATTACAGCAGACTTCTCATTAGAAAAATTTAAGTCAAGGAACAATTGAGTAACATCTTTAAAGTACTGGGGAAAAATAAGTGTATATATCATTTTTTAACCAATAATTCTATACAGTGGAGAAATATATTTAAAAAATTAAAGATAAAGACTTTTTCCAGATAGACAAAAACTGGGACAATTTACAATAGATTTGTGCTACAAGAAATATTAAAGGTAGTTTTTCAGTCAAGAAAAATATGATACTGAGCAGAAATGTGGATCTACCTGAAATAGTTCATAGATAGTGATTTCCCTGGGATACTTGTAAAAATAAATGCAAATTCCCTGTCAAGTAATGTGTCCTCAACCTGCAATATGGCAGCCCTGCTACCTACAATATGGCAGACTGAGGAACTTGAAAATTCTTCCAACATAAAACAACTAGACCAGATAAAATATAGTTTACATAAATGTGTAACTGAGAATGCACAAAAATAAGAAAAATACTCACAAGGTTTCAAAACAAAAAAGGAAACTAACAACCAGAGCAGCAAGCCACTGAGCTAAGGCTAGGTCTTCCCTGGGTTCCCAATAACCAGGAAACCAGAGTTTTTAATAGCCTTACTGGAGCAGAAGACAAAGCCTTGCAATGGTCAAGTCAGGGGACTGGTACCAAATCCCCACATAAACCTGAAAAACTTGAAGGACTACCAAAACATTCTCCTACTGGCAAAAGAAAAAAGTCTGTTTTGGTTCTGAGTGAGGGAAACAAAGTTCCTCTAAAAAATAAATAACTTTGCACTTGTATCTTATGCAGATTTCGGATTTGAATACACAGTACCAGTTCAGGAACCCCAAGCCAAGAAATTACTAAAAGCGCATTCTATAGTAGCCTAACCTTTGGGAACCAGGCAGAAGCAACTGCTAATTCTTTCTGGAAAGGCGTGTTCTTAAACAAGCAAAGGATTCCACAGATAAAGCCTTTCTAAAAATGGGAAAACCTAGGTCAATATACACAATATTTTCTTTAAAAATTCATAGCAAAGAACTGACTCCTTGCCTCCTGTCTTCCCAAGCTGGTTGTTCTTGTGAAGGCCCCACTGGTCAGCCACTGTTTTCATGTCCCATAAGAAATCATTCTTTCCCACTTAATAAGAGACTTCCTTGACAGTAGGAATTGTCTCATAATCCTTTATATTGCCTCATGGTGTCTACACTGTGGCAACTTCTAAATATTCAGATTAAAATCCAAGCCGGGCTCGGTGGCTCAGCCTGTAATCCCACGCCTTTGGGAGGCTGAGGTGAGTGGATTGCCTGAGCCCGCGGGTTTGAGACCTGCCTGGGCAACTTGGAGAGACCTCATCTCTACAATAAATCAAAAAATTAGCTGGGCGTGGTAGCGCTCGCCTGTAGTTCCAGCTACTTGGAAGGCTGAGGCGGAAGGATTGCCGGAGCCCAACAGGTTGAGGCTGCGGTGGCCAGGAGCGTGCCACTGCCCTCCAGTCTGGGTGACAGAGTGAGACTCCAACTCAAAAAAAAAAAAAAAAATCCAACATTAACACTTACTAGCTCTGTACCTTTGAGGACTTGATACAACCTCTCAGTTTTCTCATCTTCAAAGCCAGCAACAGCAGGTTGAGTCCTTCCCACTCTGAATTCCTCTTCTGTTTCCCTCTTCTGTTTTTGAAAACCCTTGTTGATTGCACTGGACTCATCCAGAGAATCCAGGATTATCTCCCAATTTTAATGTTAACTGATTAGAAAACTTAATTACATCTGCAACCTTAATCCCCCTTTGCCATGTAACATTACACAGTCACAGGTTCTGAGAATGAGGACATGAATATATTTGGAGAGTCATTATTCTATCTACTGTCATTAGCTCATTTGAAGAAAACATAAAAGAGTAATTACTTATTATAGAACACTTGACATGTAACAGCCATTTATGTTGATTAGCCTCACAATAACCCCATGAAGTGGCTAGTATACTTATCCTCATTTTTCAGATGAGAAAACTAAGGACCATGAGCCAAGGAATGTAGACCGCCCCTAGAAGCTGGAAAAGGCAAAGAAACGCATTCTTCCCTCAAGCTTCTAGAAAGGAACACAGGCCTGCTCTCACTTTGATTTTAGCCAGGTGAAACTTCTGACCTATTGAAATATAAGATAGGGCAACCTCTTCGGGTCCCCACCCAATGTGGGAGGTTTTCTGTTCTCTCAATAAACCTTGCTTTCAAAAAAGAAAGAAAGAAATATAAGATAATAAATTTGTGTTGTTTTAAACCACTAAGTTTGTGCCATTTTTTTAACAACAGCAATGGAAAATTAATCAAGCCAGTTATACAAATTATCAGTCAAAACACATCTGTTTATTTATAAATTCCCATGTACCATTCTCTTTGCTAAAATAAGTTCTTTTATCTAATATTTCAAAAAATCAAACAGGTAAGAGGATTTAGTAAAAAATGGATATAAGATATTAAACCTTGGATTTTAGTTTCCTCTGAGGATGAAGAGGATGTCTATCCTACGTCAGTGAGGTATCCCAGCCTTGTGATTGAAGATTGTAACAAGTCATTCCGCTTCCAGTGCTAGTCTAGAAAATTACATTTGCTGACCACATTAGGCTATAATCAGTCAAAAACAAAAGCTAAAGGAATGCATACCTATGAGTTTTGATGTGAAACACAGCATTTTTGTTGCCAATGTTTCGTACCAGCAGAATCTTCTGGGTGCTGTATTTGACAGGACAAGTGGAAAAATTCAGCTTGTCAGGAAAATCTAGGATGGCTCGTGCACCTCTAGCTTTGATAGGCACAATAAACTGTTCTCTTTCAGTAACACACGTCAACATATGGGCGTAATCCTACAAGGGAAGGATACAATCATTATTGGAAAAAGCAACATAATCAAGATAACTGCAGAAAAAATGGGCATATGCCAGGCATTTTGCAAAGCAACTTAGTGTAGGTCTATGAAAACTTCTTAAGACAATCACAGATGTACTTTAAATGAGAGTCTTTTATCTGAGAGAGAAAGAATAATTCAAGTGTTAAAACTGACAAGCCAGTAGAGAAGCTTATGCTTCATGTGTTTCCCAGATTTTAGGGAGGCAGGATGGGGGACAGTATCAGGAGAGACACATTTTTCTATAGATCCAAGGAGATTTACACCAGTTCCCTCATGTCCTCCTTCTAAACTCTATTTATCCTCCAAGTTCATGTGTTAGAATGATGATTCTAATTAATAGCCTCTTTCTGCCCATATTCTTCACAGTGTGACTTTGCAGCTCCTCCATCAAATAGTCTCCACTCCACTTGCTTTGAGTAATACAAGGTGGCAGAAGTTGTGCTACGCCAGTTTAAAGCTGAGGCCTCAAGAAGCTTTGGACATGTCCAATCTTGCTCCTGGAATCCTGCCACTTATATGGGAATAAGCCCAGTCTAGCCTATTGCATGATATAAGTTCAGATGTCTCAGCCAGAATTATGGTAGATCAGCCTATAGTCAGCTGATTTCTAGATACAGAGAGAGTCTAGACAACATAGGCAGAGCTGCCTACCCAACACATCAGTGGGCCCAGGCAAGATCAGAAGAACCATGCAGCTGAACTGTAGTCCCATGAGAAATAATAAGTGCTTATTATTTTAAACTATTGGATTTGGGGGTGGTGTTATTATACAGCAACAGCTAACTGATACATAGCTCAGTTTAAACCTCACCTCTCATGCAAAGCCATTACTGATCATTCCAGATAAAAATTCTAAGGCCCTAGGCATCTATCTTCCCAGTTTTGAGTCTAACTGCAACAGAAACACTGAATAAAGTTGCTCTTTATGCCATCTCATGCGACAGAAATACTGTAGAATGCTCACTTTCAATGTAGCAAAGAAAAGAAAAAGTTAAAAGTGAACCATTACCAACAAGCAAAACTAAGTGTGAAAGGAAAGTGTTAACAGCTCCCTCATGAACAGGCCAAAAGCTCAGAAGTCATCATAAAAGGAACTTGTTATCTAAACCAGGTTTATTCTTCTTCATTTTAAGTTTTCCCATCATTATAGTGTGTATTTTGGCTGCAAGGCAATCTTGATAAATGTAAAGTCACCTTGAACTTAAATTTCCTTTCGTTGTCATATAGTAGATGGTAATAAGTAGTGGAGATTTTTTAAAAACTCTATTTGGGCTTTAGGCATAGAGTAGGAATGGGAACATCTGGCATATAGATTGATCTATAAAACTGGACATTTGCCCGATTTCATGAAGCCACAGAACAAGCATGAAGCAGTGGCATCCCTACTTAGTTTATTAACTTAACCGTGTTCATGAATTACCTGGGTGCCAGCACTGTGCTAGGTCTAGAAATACAACTGATTAGGAAACACAGACATGGACATAGGCCTCTTCTAGCTTACATTAGGATGGAGGAGATGATGAACAGATGAATAAGGGATATACAATACACAATGCAATTTATATATAAATAAATATAAGGACAAAATAGTCAGGAATTCTCCATGAATAGCCTTTACACCTGCAGTTCTCTTTGACCTCTGGAACTCCAAACTCATACCCAGCTGCCCAGTCAGCACCTCATTGGATATAAATTATCATGTCCCAAACCAAAACCATGTGATGTATGCCACTGCCTGCAATTGTGGGTAAAGATGCTGAGGGCCGGGAACAAGGGCTGAAATCCAGCCAGTTCTGCAGACCCCAACAGCATCAGCCAACAGGGGGAACCTTTTTCTAGGAGCCACAAAGGCTCTGCAAAGTCAGCTGAGGTCCTTCTCCTGGCCTTCTCTCCACCTCAGCCTCATGCCTCCCAGTCTCAGTACTGGTATGTCCATCTTTCCAGTGGCCTGAATTAAAACCCTAGAATGAGGCATCCTTGATTGCCCTATTTCTCAACTTCTTAGTACATCCTTTAGGACTTGCCTGCAAAATATATCTGACTGCAATCACCGCTTGCCACCTCCACCCCGCTACCCTGGTCCTAGCCACTCCAATCTTTACCAGGCTATCAAGACTCTCTATTTCAACCCTTGCTCTCCTAAATTCTATTTTCCACACAGGGGCCAGAGGGATCCAGTTAAAATGTAAGGCAGCTCAGGCTGCTCCTCTTCGCAACAACACCAGCTGAGGCTGGCATGCTCATGGGGGCCCCACAGCCTGGCGCCCCTGCCACTTCTCTAGCTACATTGCCTCCTCTCCCCTGGATCCTCCTGTAGCTACAGGCTTCCCCTTTGGAGTCTTCACACAGGATGTTCTTTCCCTCTAGTTATTCATGGCGCTTGCCCCCTCACATCTTCAGAACTTGGCACAGTTGTCCACTGTCTCACTGGAACTTCCCCTGACTGCTATATTTTCAACTTTACTTTCCCTCTCCTGGCCCGTTGCTTCCTAGCATTCAGTCCTGCTTTAGTCTTCCCTGAAGTCATCTAGCATAGTACATATTCTGAGTTTGGTATATGTCTCCCCCCATATCTCCAGGTCAACGGGGATTTTGCCCATCTTGACTTCTGTATACCCAACGCCCAGAACAGGCCTAGTACCTAGCAAACACTCAACAAATATTTGCTAAAGGAAGGAAATTCAGCACTGGAATGCTGGGCAGTGATGAGTGACTGTCTTCATAAGGGGGTCAGGAAAAACTTCTATGAAGAGGTGACATTTCAACAGAGACCCGAGTGAGTCAGCAATGAAGCTATGTGGATGGATGTCTGTCTGAGGGAAGCGTGATTTGGAGCTTGTGATCGGGGGTAGCAAGGGAAGAAGAGTAGTTAGACACATGGCTTAGTGGTTTGGGGGCCACTTTTCACAGGATCTTGTAGGCCATTGTTAGGACTTGAGAATGGCTAAAAGCATTCCTAATGCTGAAAACTGATCATGATGTAACCTGAGTTATGTTTCAGAAAAAACACTAGCTCCTATGTGGGCAACAGACTGTAAGGAGACTACATTGGGAAAAGGGAGACCAGTTAGGAGGTCACTGCAGTAGTCCAGGCAAGACATGACACAAACCTGGACTGGTGTGGTCAGGTGCTTAGCTTAGTGTTTGGAGAGGAATGTCAGCCATCATGATTAAACTTTTGTATTAAATACAGCAATTTGTGTAAGTCATACAGAAAAAATTCAACATGCATTTACTTTTATTGCTAGGATGTTAGTAATGATAATACTGATAATGGTAAGAAAAACAGACACTATCAGAAAGTGGCATGTTTTATTTGAAGGAAATAAAACATGGTAAAGTGATAATATGGGATGGGGTTACTTTAGGTAAGAACAACTAAGGAGGCGTCCCTGAGAAGGTGATCTTTGGATGGAGACCTGAACAGCAGAAGGAGCCAGCCAGGTGAGATCTAGGAACAGAGTGTTCCTGGCAAGGGAAATCGCAAACATAAAAGTCCTAAGGTAGGAGTGGGTCATAAAAATTAATGGACAGTATTCACGAAATTTATTTAAATTGAGTTGTTAGACTCAGATCTGCAGGTGATTCTGATTTCTAGGTGGTAATAGCAAGCTAAAAATTATACATTCAGGCATAAGAAAGTATAAACTACACTAAGCACACATGATTCTAGAAAACCTCAAAGAATTCAACAGCTCAACAGTTAAGTCTGATTACAACAGAATCCTAAAGAGATAAGTACTGTTTTTCTTAAGAGATCACATCCAACCAGCACAGGTTTTGTTGGGAATTATAAACTGGAAAGCACCTGGCACATGTGGAAACAATATTAATTGCAGCTTTGAGAGGGAGAACAAAAGATGCAGCCAAATCTAGGATGAGAGGACATCCTGAAATGTTTTATCTTATTTTATTCTATATTCACATATCCTCTGTCCTGTTCTATAAAACATTTAAGACAGCTGGAAATAGTTTATGAGGTTAATTGAAATACTGAGAGGGATATTTTCAAACCTTTTCAAGTTCCCAAATGAGGAAGGTTTGAAGTTTGATCAGAATTATATATTTGTTCATAATCAATTCACACATCCATAAAAGAATGTGAAGAAAGTTCTTTAAACAATTTCTTTAAAATGTATTCCAGCCTGTGAAGTTATGCATTTAGCATGACTATATTAGATTATGTAATACACCATTATATATTGCCTTACAATTAATTCAGATGTTATAACTTGGGAGGTGCTGTCAGCCTGCAAGCTAAGCACTAACTTCAGTTGATGTACTTCCTTTCACTGTGCTTAGGTTCAGAGCAGCGGGTCACCACTCAAAGTCAAAATACTTATTCTGAGCTCTTTCCCTTCTGCTATGAGAGACTTAGCCATAAATTTCTTTATATCCTCAAATGCTATCCTATATGACAATGCTCTCCAGATGAAACTTCCAAACCATTTTGTGTCCTTAGTCTTCCTTCCAACATGCCCATTCTCTAAACTTAAAAAACAAAAATGAAAAAAAGAGAAGCATATGAAAATGATAGATATGACTTTATGATAAGTGAAGAGAATGGATCCTGATTTTACATTAACCTCATGATAGAAAGCAAACATGGCAATCATTCTGTCCTTTAAAGTCTCAGTCAAAGGAAAATGTTTTCTACTGTAATAAGTGACTCCGTAGCAATCAAGGACAAGGCCAATGTGATTAAGACCTTACATGCTCTTTCTGCCTTATTTCCACTCCTAAACTTGATGGAGGAGGAGGTAATGAGAATGAAACCAAATCTGATTAGGACTCAGTGAATTTAACACTCACTTTAAATTTAATAGTGTTCCTAGAAAATGTTCTAAATTCCTTAACCAGATAAAAGTATTTATTATATAGTATCTTATTAATCTGAAATTCACCCCCAAAAGGCAAGAGTCAGTTCTGAAGTCCCACTCAGTTTAAAAACAAGATTAATCAGGTTATCTTGGGGCTTATCCACTACCACAATGGTTCTTCATGTGATTTAGCTGGGTCTAAACTTCCTAGCAGCATCTACATTTTGCTATCTATTGAAAAAGAGTGACTTTTGACCTTTGTCTTGAAAAGAGACCTAAAACTTCCAAATTGATTTTGACCATTGTTGTGTTTGGCATATAATGATAATGCAGTTACTTCATGATTCATGTATAAATCATCCACATAAGGTAATTAATTTTCTCTATAGCTTTTTTTTTTGCTTTCTAAGTACCCTTCAATCTACCAGTCCACTTGCATCTGTATCCATATTCTCTGCCTTCACTCCTGTTCCTATCTGAGACCAGCCCCTCTCCTAAATACCAGATCTTAACCCTTCTCACTTAATCCAGAATTTTACTGAATCAATAATTTTCCCTCTTTACTGAACATTCACACATCAGCTTATAATCATGCTTAAATAGCCTCATCTTAATATTAAAAAACTGCCCTTGACCCCAACGTCTACCTCCAGCTAATTCCTTATTTTTCCAATTACCCTTTATAGCAAAATTCCTCAAAGGGGTTATTTATACTCAATGTTGCCACCTCCTCACTTTCCATTCTCTCTTTACCCACCCAATCTGCTGCTGTATGCATGCAACAGTCTATAGAAGCTCTTCTTGCCAAGGTCACCAATGGCTTTGCCAAAGCCAATCATTAACTCCACATTCTCATTTACTCCTGATGATTCCCCACCTTACGCACACCCAGCCTGCTTTTCCTCCTCTGTTCTTTGTCTCAGTAAATGGTGCCATCATTTGGCCTGTTGCTGGCCAAAATCCTACAATTATTTTTTCTCATAGCCTTCATTTAATTCATTGTCAAACCCTGAAAGTTCTACAGTGAAAGCATATATCCTTACTCCTTTACTTTTCATCACCTCCAGCTACCACCCTAGTTTGAACAGCCTTATCTTTTGCTTAAACTATTGAAATAGCCTCTTGCCCCTATATTCATCAGGGTTCTGTCACTTATATACAACAGGAAAAAGGACAAAGTAAGAGCAGCTTACACTAGACAGAAATTTATTTCCCTCACACTAAGAAGTCCAGAGGTAGGCAGGCCAGGTTAGTAGGTGGCTCAACAGTGTCATAAGAGACCCAAATTCCTAAATTCCAGCTCTAGAACACAGCTTCCAACCTTGCCCCTCATTGGGCAGAGTGATCCCTAGAACAAGGCTCTGTTGCACAGTCAAGCTGCAAGGCAGAAGGAGGAGGACAGAAGGGCAAAATAGAGCACCTCCTGCTGTGTCTGCTCTCTTCAAGCAGATGCCTTGGAGTCCTTCTGTTCATGTTTCATTGGCCAACACTTGGACACATGCAGCTATGAAGGAGGCTCTGGGAAACGTAATCTCTTATTTTAGGCAGCAGTGAGTCCAATCAAAATTTGTGGTTCTCCTTCTACACTGATGGTGAGAATGTAAATTTGTATAGCCATTAAGGAAAACAGTATGAAGTTTCTCAGATAATTAAAACTGCAACTACCACGTGATCTAGCAATTCTACTTCTGGGTATATATCCAAAGGAAATGAAATCAGTATATCAAAGAGATATCCACACTCCCATGCTCACTGCAGCACTATTCACAATAGCCAAGACATGGAATCCACCCAAGTATCCATCAATGGATAAATAAAGAAAATGTGATATATATGCACATAATGAATATTATGCAACCCTAAAAATGAAGGCTATTCTGCTGTTTGTGACAACATGGATGAACCTGGAGACAATTAAGCTAAGAGAAATGGGCCAAGCACAAAGAGAGACATACCACATAATCTCATTTACATGTGGAATTTAAAACAGTTGAACTCACAGAAGCAGAGAGTAGAATGGTGGTTATTCTAATGAGCACTAGGAAGACGTTGGTCAAAGGGTCAAAATTTCAGTTAGGAAGAATAACTTCAGGAGGTCTATTGTACAACATGGTGACTATAGTTGAAAACAATGCATTGTATAATCTGAAATTACCAAGAGAGATTTTAAATGTTCTCACCATACACACAAAAAAATAAGTATGTGAAGTAAGGTATATGTTAATTATCTTGATTTAGGCACTGCACAATGTATACATATATCCAAATATTCACGTTGTATAGCATAAATAATAAATCATTTGTATTTGTCAATTTAAAATAATTTAATTTTAAAGATTGTGCTTCTCCTATGAATGAGGGAAGAGAAAATGGATGACAAGGGTAGGCAACTAGCTGTTATGCCTCACACCCCATTCAATCTCTTCTTTACTTAGCAAACGCAGTGACCCTAAAATGTAAGTCAGATTCCAAATCAAAATCCACAAGACTGGATAAAAAGAAAGGATCAAGTGTTTATCCTATCTTCTGGTAGGAACTATATCTCAGGGTAGCTGAAAAGTTGATAAAGGAAAGTTTTATTGTTGTTGTGTTTAGAATAATTCCAGTCAGTAAGTGCAAAATAAATTATGGAATTAGAAACTTGACCCTCAATGATTTAAGGTAATGATCCAATAAGGATCATTACAAAGACAAAACAAAACATAACAGACATTTATGCCTCTTGATGCAATGCAATTGGAAGTGCTACATCACCTATGAAGGATTCTTTCAAATAAATAAATAAATACCCATGAATATAATTTAAGGCTGTAGATCTACCAGTTTTCAGGCAACAGGGGACATAGGACCCCGTCCTGAACATTTATCACAATACTATGAGAGGGATCAGCAGTAGTGGGACACTGCCGGGGTGGGGTGGGGGGAGGCAGAAGGGTGGGAGGGGGCATATGACATCACTAAGGGTACCTGATCCTAAACCAGGGGCAGTGAGTACCAGTGGGAGGCCCAAACTTCACCTGCACGTAGGCCACTTATGTACCTAATCCTGACATGTACCCCACATCTTTAAAATAAAAATTTTAAAATTTTAAAAATCATAAAATAAAAAAAATTATGACTTCACTGAGGAGATCAGACTGAAAATTTGATATTAAAGAGCTATTTTTATTTGTTAGGTGTGCTAATGGTACTATGGCTACGCTAATTTTTAAAAAGGCCTTTATCTTTTAGAAACAAATAATGAAGTATTTACAGATGAAGTAGCATGATATACAAGACTTGATTCAAAATCCACCGGGGCAAGGGGCAAGATAGATGAAGCCAGACTGGCCATGCACAAAGAATTTGAAAAACAGGATGATGACAGTTCCCTAGACTGTTCTCTCTAGTTTTACATATGTGTGAAAGCTTTCATAATAAAAATATTTACAGTTTTAAAGTCACTTCCTATTCCACTCTGCAAGGCTTCTTAGATCCTTCATGGACTCACCCTCTGCAACCTCATCTTCTACCATTTTTCCAGCAGCTTCCTCTGCTGCAGTCCCACTGGCTTTCTAGTACTTCCCTGAGCCTGTTGCCAAATATGTTTCTGTCACAGGGCCTTTGCACTTGCTGGTCCCTCCCCTAAGATATATGCATGGCTTAAATTAGTTGTCTGCCCCAATGTTACCTCAATAAATAAATCTTCCCTAACCCTTATATTGAAAGAAAACAGAGCCCTCATCACTCCCTACCCTCTATTATGTCAATAACTGGCATTAAATATTATATATTAAGTATATAAATTTATATATTTAAATAAATCTATTATTTTTATATGTTATATTTATTCTATATAAATAAAATTATATAAATTTATTTATATATGTATAAATTTATTGTGGAAAATAAGCTCTGTGAAGGCCAAAGCTTGTTCTATTCTCCACTGAATTAAGGCTCATAGAACTGGGCCTGGCACAGAATGAGCAAAAGAATATTATTAATTTTTAATATCTTTATTTGGGTACTAAACTATCAAGAATTCTTCATAAAGAGAATTCCCAAGATCCTTGTTAGACTCATTCTCAAATTAGATGTTTCAAGTCCAAGCAACTAAAGAGTAGTGATGTAACTCATTGAAGATATGAAACAAAATGGAGAGAAACCCTCTCCTCAGAGAAGACGTCTTAGATATCTTTTTCCTTGTTGAAATGACAAGGAAGAAAGTTAATGTATAATACATTCATGACACAAAAAGATATTTGGGCCCTTTTATATGCTCTTGTCATTTGTAGGTCATCCTCAAGTTGAAGAAACTTCGTTATATTTTCTTGAGATTAACTTTTACTTACTTATCTCACTCAAAAATATTTACTGCACACTTTCTATGTGTCAGGCCCAGTGCTAGGTACTGGGGTTACAAGGGTGACCCAGATAGGACAGGGAAGAGCTAATTCCAGGCAGGAGGAAAACAAAATCCTGATCATTATTTTTGCCAACAAAGAATTATTGATTGTGGGAAATTTTATGACACATTTTAATTCAAAATGCTGGCAATATAGCTCTCATTACTGGTACACCTAGAACATAAAATATGCTCACATTTCTATTCTTCTCAGGCTATGGCTTTTACATTTCATAGTAAAAAATCAGGAGAACCATTTTGACAACAAATTAGATATTTTCTTAAAACATAACTGAGCAATCAAAATGCAGTGCCGCATAATTTCTTCAAAGCATTGCTGCCATTTAGTCCAAGGAAGTACTCTGTTTTGCCTTCTCATAAATGTTAATATTTTTCACTCTTATTTTAATAGTAAAGATACAAATTTAGGAGGTCAAGAAAAATGTCAGGCTCCAGAATTTTATAGTGTTATTTTAAGATAACATTGACTATTATATTTCTACAGTGTATGATATGTACGCTAGGATTATTAGATTTATAACATATCCAATTTTTTTAAAGTCTGTGTGAGGAGAGATAAGGAAAGCCAAAATGAATTTGCTGCACCTGTTATCTGGGTATTTGGCATCCTTAACAAGTTCCATCCCTGGGAAGCCAGATTAATAGATGACAGGGAAAACATTTAAATTGCATTATCATCTGTGATGTGCTAATATACATGGATGCTGCAAATCCAACTGAAAGGGGACTGGCTTATGAAGTGTGGCATGCTGCAATTTACATATCTCACCCTCCAGATGTGACGAGGGTAAATGAGAAAGGAGTATGCTCAGATCAGCAGGGGATAAGGGGGAAAAGATGTGTATACTTTGGCTGTCAATTTGATCAACTGAAGAAACAGTGACACTTAGAGAAACGATTGACTTTTATTCTTCCTAAAATAAATCTGGCTCTAGTTGCTTCTCTGCTGCATTCTGGAGCAGTCTGGAAGACAGCATGCCTAATGCTTAGCCAGTGGTTCTGTGCCTGGCCCTGTCGACTTCCAGCAGAGAGGGCAAACTCTCTGAATACTGAGTCCACAGACACTGAATACACATCGTCAGTCTTAGACAGCCATCAAAAGCAGAACACAACTTCTTCAGAAAAATTAATTTCATAAGTTATATACAGCTTAGAGTCCAAGTCCAATACAAAATCTTAATGTATCCAAAATTGGACAGCTGAATTTCTCATAGGTAACCACTGTTCTCACTACATCCTCTCATACATGTGTGAAGCCTTTGATAACTTTCAATATTTAGAAGTAACAGAATAACTTAGTTAATTTAACTTAAACAACATTTAACTTAGTTAATTTTTTAAATTAGCGGCTTCCCAATAGACATGCAATATTGGAGAAATGGAATGGTAAGAGGGAATAAAAGAGCCAGGAGTAAGAAAATCAGCCACAAAATATGGCCAAGCAATAATCCTCAATGGGAATGTTAGCATTTCATATTTAATAATTAAATGTGCCGGGCTCGGTGGCTCAGCCTGTAATCCCTCGCCTGGGGAGGCTGAGGTGAGTGGATTGCCAGAGCCCGCAGGTTCGAGACCTGCCTGGGCAACTTGGTGAGACCTCATCTCTACAATAAATCAAAAAAATTAGCTGGGCGTGGTAGCGCTCGCCTGTAGTTCCAGCTACTTGGAAGGCTGAGGTGGAAGGATCACCGGAGCCTAGCAGGTCGAGGCTGCGGTGGCTGGGAGCGGCCACTGCACTCCAGTATGTGAAACTGAGTAAGAATCCAACTCAAAAAAAAAAAAAAAAAATTAAATGTTAGTATTTGTATTTATTAAGTAAAATACATTTAACTATGTGTTTACTGTATAGATAAGCAATAACAAAATCTCTTTCTTTTAACTTTTGATTATGGAAAATGTATAACATATGCAA